>JAKELH010000629.1:0-42073 GCA_021525015.1 Lactarius pseudohatsudake | reverse complement strand
AGCTGCGGTTTGGGGAGAACACAAAGGAGTCGAAGGATATTTATTCGACCAATCAACTAAATCACACGACAAATCCACTACCTCGAAGACAAAACACCTGTGGGCGTTCATTGACTACTCCCCAGCCGAAGGACAGTGGTATACGATTAGTGCAGTGCCCCCTCACGTTAACGTCGGGCCTATAAATCACACACCCCCTCTGGAATCGACGTCGACCCACCCAGCGACTCATCACCTAGCGTCCCTGTCCCCACAAGTAATCTCCCCTCATCAGCATTCCGTTGGACGCAATGGCCCAGCCGATACAATCCTCGGCCAACACTACCCTCACGAGCAGGGGAGGAGGAGGAAACCCCGCACCAAGTGGCAGCGGAGGAGCCCCAATTCCCACCTAGTGGTGGTGTGGAGTGCCCGGCCCAGCGGAAGGAGGAGCCCAGTCCCACCTAGCGTAGCGTGCAGTGGCAGGGGGGGCTGGTCGGGTGGCGTGGCGAGGGGGGTGCCCGGGGGGGTGGCGGTGGCGGTGGGCGGTGGCGGGTCAGGGCCGGGGTGGCGGTGGCGGTGGCGATGGCCGGGGTGGCGGTGGCGGTATATGGCCCCACCCGCAGGACCCGCAGGTACCCCCCCCGCCACCAGGAGGCCATGGACGCCTCGGAGGGAAACCCACCCCCTGTGTTTGATGGAAATAGAGAGCAAAGCCGCTCATTCCTCCGCGCATTCACACTTTTACAAAGGAATGACCCAGACGTCGAACAACTATCAGTCCCATACCGACGGGCAATGACCCTCCTCTCCTACCTGAGAGGACCACTTGTCGATGACTGGGTATGACGAGCAGACAAAGTGGCTCGACGGACAAATAACCGCGGGCGTCAATCAACAATGAGGTGAATCTGTGGGATACCATCCACACCTGCTTCACACAAGCATACACCGACACAGGAGAACAGACCAGAGCCCGAGAAAACCCTCCAAGACCCATAGCATGAAGGGAGAGGATTCGACTCATACATCGCACAATTCCAAAACCCTAGTCACAAAAAGGCCCGGCTACAACCCCCGACGAAGCCACAACCCTGGAAATGTTCCAGGACGGACTTCCCAACCAGTTAGTAATCATGCCATCCGATTCCAACATCCCGTCACCTGGGATGAGTGGAAGGCTGCCGCTCGATTACAACAAGCTGAATATCTGGTTCTTAAGGACCGGCTCGGAAAGAGCAGAACTCCGCGCCAGAAAAAGGGGGTACACAACCGGGACCAGTGGGTCCAAGCCCTCAGCAAGAATCGCGATCCGAACGCCATGGACGTTGGACGCGCCCGAGCCAATGTGGCTCTCACCGATTCTGACAAGGCCCAGCTTCAGAAGAAGGACGCTGTTTTCGCTGCCGTGCTCACGGGCATATCTCGCGTAATTGTCCACAAAAGGGCACGCGCATCGCTGAGGCTACCACGGCCCCCTACACACCTCCCGTCCCCAACACCTCATCACTACCAACTCCCGCCGTCACTACTATCGCCGTACATGCGAACCGGTACTGTCGAATGACGAGCAGGCTAACGCTCAGATCGCGGCGATGACGGCCCAAACACAAGGAGGTGCGCGACCTGATGGTTGAGAAGTTATTCGGAAGAGAGGATTTTCCAAACGCTTGAACCCGGCGGCCTGGGCTAGAGCTTTAAAACTAAACGTGTACCATAGCAGATATCGTTCTATGCGAATCCCAGTTTTGTTCAAATCTGCATACGCAACGGCCGAAAGACAAGTTCTTGTTGATTCTGGAGCAACCGACAACTTCATCTGTGCAAACTTGCTTAAACGACTCCAAATCACCACACGAACATTACGACACCCATCCACATCTGGAATGTAGATGGCACACATAATCAGGACGGCGCTATCACCCAATACACCGACCTCACCGTACGAGTAGGCAAGGAGACAAAAACACTCCACTTCCTCATTACGAACCTAGGAAAGGACGAAGTAATCCTTGGGTACCCCTGGTTCACGGCCTTCGAGCCGGTGATCAAATGGGGAGACGCGACGCTGAATGAGGAATTTCAGCCGGTGGTCGTCTCCAGCCTTCACTTGTCGGACGAAGCCATGCCGATGGAAGCTTCCATTCCGAGCATTGGAGACGTACCAACTCGACGAGGAAGCGTGGGAACAACTCATGAATGACGAACAGGAACCTCACATTGCCCTATTACGGAAAACCACGACAGCATCCGAGTTAGCGCAAAGAGAGGCGGCCACGAAGAAGGAGCGGACCTTCGAAGAGATGGTCCCTCAGGAGTATCATGAACACCGAAAAGTGTTTGATGAGGAAGCGTCGCACCGCTTCCCACCATCTAGAAGCTGGGATCACGCTATTGACCTACTCCCAAATGCCCCGGCTACGTTAGACTGCAAGGTCTATCCCCTAGCCCAAAACGAAGGAGAAGCGCTCACAACCTTCCTTAACGAACAACTCGAGAAGGGGTATATTCGCGTCTCGAAATCCCCTTATGTATCCCCGTTCTTCTTCATCAAAAAAAAGGATGGGAAGCTAAGACCTGTCCAAGACTACCGACGGCTAAATGAAATCACCGTCAAAAACCATTACCCACTACCCCTCATCCCGGAACTCATTGACCGCATCCGACCTGCACGCCTCTATTCGAAGCTTGACATCTGATGGGGGTATAATAACGTCCGCATAAAAGAGGGAGACGAATGGAAGGCGGCATTTAAAACGAACCAGGGAACGTACGAACCCCAGGTCATGTACTTCGGCCTCACCAATTCGCCCGCCACCTTCCAGGCATTGGTAGACTGGATCTTCCGACCGCTCATACTCACCAACGAAGTTATCGTCTACATGGACGATATTCTGATTGCCACGGCTGACGACCTTAACCATCACCGAGCTCTCCTTCCACGAAGTCCTCCACCTCTGCGAGGAACACGACTTATACGTCAAACCCGAAAAATGTGTGTTCGAAGTATACGAAGTCGAATACCTCGGGCTCATCATTGGACATGGGAACATACGCATGGACCCTGTCAAAGTTAAAGGAATTCGAGAGTGGCAAGCCCCGAAGAACCTCCGAGAAGTACACGCCTTCTTGGGATTCTGCAACTTCTATAGACGGTTCATCCGTGGATTTTCATCCATCGCCCGACCACTCCACAATCTTACACGAAAAGACACGCCTTGGCACTGGGGCCAAAACGAACAAACGGCATTCGACAGCATTAAGGCATGCATCGGACGCGAACCTACCCTCCTATTCCCCGACCTTTCCAAACCCTTTGAACTGGAAGTAGACGCATCAAACGTTGCACTAGGAGCCGTACTGAACCAATTAGGCCCCGACAACGAGATGCACCCAGTAGCGTTCCATTCCGAATCTCTCAATCAGGCGGAACGCAATTACGACATCTATGACAGGGAATTGTTAGCAGTGGTGAAAGCACTACGCGCATGGCGAACGTACTTGGTCGGCTCCCCCCATAAAATCATAATCCATACCGACCACGCCAACCTCCAATATTGGAAGGAACCACGAAAAATCAGTAGACGCGTCGCCCGCGAGTTCCTGGAACTCTCAGAGTACGACTTTATGTTAAAACACGTCTCTGGCACGAAGAATAGCTGTGCAGACGCTCTATCCAGACGAGCGGATTACACACTCGGCGAGGAGGACAACAACAACGTCACCGTCCTCCCTGCCGATCGCTTCATCCGCACTACGGAAACGTCAATGCATGATATGGACATTTGGACCCAGATAGCGCAGAACCTTGATGAGAAGGACGTCTTGCGATGGGTCGAGCCGCACAACTTGAAAAAGTTGAACGGGCTATGGTGGAAAAACAACGCCCTCGTTGTTGTGGGCGACAACGACCTTAAGCGGGGGGTAATTACCTTCTTTCACGACACTCCAGCAATGGGACACCCAGGCATCGCAAACACATATGAACTTTTACGACGCGATTACTGGTGGCCCAACATGCGCAAGGATGTGGAAGAATACGTCAAAGGCTGCGCTACGTGCCAAGCCAACAAAATAAACCCTCACCGACAAAAACCACACCTATTCCCTATCTCCACCGACCCGGACGCAGAACCATTCGAAGTTGTAGCAATGGACTTCATCACAAAACTCCCCCAATCACAAGGATACGACTCCATCCTCACAATTACAGACCACGACTGCTCGAAAGCAGCCATCTTCATCCCCTGTAACGAGTCGATCACCGCGGAAGGAGTTGCACGTCTTTATCTTCAACACGTATACCCACACTATGGCATCCCACGGAAGCTAATCACCGACCGTGACCCCCGATTCACCTCGGCATTCATGAAGCAGCTCTGTCAGGTTCTAGGAATTCGACAGAACATCTCGTCCGCCTACCACCCCCAAACAGACGGGCAGTCTGAACGTACGAACCAATGGCTGGAACAGTACCTCCGCCATTGGAGCAACGTACAACAAGATAACTGGGCGGAAGCGTTACCCGTGGCGCAATTTGCACACAACGCGTGGCCCAATGCGACTACAAAGCACTCCCCATTCTCACTCATCATGGGATGGGAACCACGTACCATGTGGACGCCAAAACCCACCTCAACCCCATCTGTAGATCAGCGCCTGGAAGAAATGGCCATTAGGCGGCAACACGCACAAGACTGCATTAAACATGCGCAAAACCTGATGATGAAACGGGGAAGGACTCGGTTCATTCCCTACCAGGAAGGCGCACAAGTTTGGCTCGAAGGGACAAACCTCCGCACCTTCTATCCCACCGCCAAATTAGCCCCCAAGCGACACGGACCATTCCGCATCAAAAAGGTTCTATCAGCGGTGTCTTACGAACTCGAGCTTCCCACCACGTGGAAATCCACCCCGTATTCCACGCAAACCTCCTAACCCCATATAAGGAGACGGAACTACATGGGGCAAACTTCCCTCGCCCACCACCTGACCTCATCAATGGAGAAGAAGAATTCGAAGTGGAGCAAGTCCTCGGATCCAGACTCTACGGCCGAAGGCGCAAACTTCAATTCCTCATCCAGTGGAAGGGCTTTCCCATGAGCGACAGCACGTGGGAACCACTAGATAACGTCCACCACGCATCTGACCTAATCGCCGACTTCTACCTCCGCAACCCTACCGCCGAAGGGGCTGGACGAAAGATATAAAGCGCAACTCGTCAACCCAAATATGCCTCATCCTCTCCACACTCCTACTCCCTCTAACATGTCGACCACTCCTCTTGTCTCTACCATCCCCACTCGTCCCCCGGTCGCTCGTATTCTTGAAAACTTGACCATCCCCTCGCAGGACAAGGGTGTCCCCGAGGATCAAGACAGAGTCACCCCGTACTCCCTCATCACCGACTCCCCACCAATGCCAGTATTGACCCTGGCCACTGAACAAATCGCCGCGCTAGACTCTCCCCCACCTCTCGAGCTCATAGCTATGGGCGACATCCTACAGCTAGACCCCCGCACATCGTTCCCCACTTGCGACGAAATCTTAAACCCACCTTCCGACACATCACTCCTTCCCCCTAACCCCCAACTCGCGCTTCTCGATGACCCCATTGACTACGATCGCGTCGCCCCTCTCGAAGACGACGACCACGATCCCACCGACCCCGGCATCCCCTTTTTCCCAAACAACCCCGACTTACCCACCTACTTTCCGCTCTTGATCGGGGCCAGTCACGAGAAAGAGGTCGCGAAGTACATCTATTACCACAAAGACTACCAGGAGGTGATCGGCACCATGGCCAAGGGGGAGCCCTGCTATGGGTGCTCGGTTTATCTCAACCCTGGGTACACCAGAGAGATGCCTAGGCACATCACCGACAATATGATCAACATGTTCCATCCCCACGACCCCCGCCGCATCGTCCTTGACGAAGTCCTCGTTGAACTTCGCCAACCTCGTCTGCGCGCCGAGGTCGCCCGCCTTTGGGACTGTCTTGTAGAGAAGGACACCATCACGGCGTGAGCTGCGGACGTCCGTCGTCTCGAAGACAAGCTCATCGCCGACCGCTTCCACCTCGAGATGCGTCTCGGGGGAGTGCGGAAGCGCCTTCAATACGCACGAGCCATCCCCCTCATCTCGGAAAAATACGTGGAGCTCACGACTAAACCCACACGCCCCCGATTTGACGCATACGCAATGCCCTTCGTGCCGCGCGAAGGGGGACCTTGCGAAATGCCACGTGTCCACGGGGAGAAGGACAGGTATCGTCGCAAGTGCTACGAGTGCAAGGAGAAGGGACACCTCATCGCAGATTGCCCCCAACTAGGTCGGTCTCCCACACTCACCAATCCCTGCCATTGGTGCGGCAGCCGCACTCACCACATGGACGTATGCCTCATCCGCCGTCTCGCCCCCACAACACCCGCGTATGAGGAACCGCCTGTCCGCCCTCGCTGGTGCGGCAAGTGCCTCCGACATGACGCAAGACATCAGGAGGTTGAGTGCCCCATGTATGAGCAGTGTCGGGACTGCGGGGAGAGAGGACACCTCCGATTCCTTTCGCGCCACACATGCCCCGCCAAACGCTCCCCATCACTTGAGCCCGACAACGTACGCCCTGACGAAGACTGGTACTACACCAGCGACTAGTCGAGGTCGTGGCGACCTCGAGTCTGACGGGGGGGTAATGTTACGATTTGGCCGCTTTCTTCTCCTTCTCTCCCTGTTCCCTGTACGATACGTGATTTCCGCGGGCTTCTCATTTCTCACGCACCGCTTCGTTTTCCTTGATTCCACTTACGCACGACTCGATTCAAGGGGTAGTTTGCGCCATCGAACACCACCCCACATTTCCGAGTTACTTCCGTGAGCGCATGACTCCGCGCATCCTTATCTCACTATATCCGGATTCCCCTTTGTTCCACTCTCGAGCAGGAGGCTCATTATCACGCCTTGTGTTTGGCCTGACCAAATACTCTGTACTACTATATAAGGTCTCGTATACCTAGCTTGTACGGTAGACTTGACTTCTTGTGCAATACCACATCAGTTGTCTCACGACTTCCATTTGAACTCGCCTTTGCGCTTGAGTTAGAACCTTTCGCTCGCCCTTACGCTGTAACGGTAGCTCGGCCTCTGAGCCCGAAACCGGCCATTTCCACCCATTTCAGTTCCCGCTGAGTCGTCACCCCTCACGCCTTATCTCGGCCATCGCCACCAACTCACCTACTCGTCCTTATTCTCTTCGTCTCGCCTCGCTCCATCTCTCTTTCTCTCCACCATCTCGTTGTCGTTCCTTGCCTCGTCGTATTCCCGTCTCTCCCGCCCTCGTCGGACGCCCTTCGATCACCCACAGCTTACCCATGTCGGGTTAACCTCGTCTCGAACTGCGACGCCGACGGCCTCAAGTCCACCATGCCTCTGTCTTCCACCCTTCCTCCATCTTTCCCTCAGCCTCTATCGTATCAACAACGCCTTCACCCTCGGCCGATCGACTTCATGTCGTCATGCCTCGAGCCTCGTTTTCCTGTTGGATCTTTCTAGTTCGCGCTCTTTGTCTCGGGCACAGGCGCGCCCGTTATCTCTCTGAATGTTTCTTACCATTTTCTGACCCTTTCTTTGTACTCGTAGTGCGCGTCGTCAATATCCCCGGCGCTGTCGTTCGGCCATGCGCCCTTGCCCACCGAACACCCTACTTTACTCGTGACTCGTGTTTCTTGCCTCGCGTTTACCTCGTGTTCTCGCCCTCGGACTCCCTCCTACCTACGACTCCTCGTTCACTTTCCCCCACTTTACAATTCGCCCCTCACAACTTTCGACTTAGTCGCGTTTCGTTTCGTTTTGCCTTAGGTACTGACCGGATGTATAAAGGCCTCGGATTGCGCGTTTCAATGTATCAGTCGATTCCCCCCCGTTCTACTCTCGTTCGCCTTTCTTTTCGTGTGACTCAACGACTTTCGAGGTCAGGCCTAAGTATAAGGGCACCCGACTTGTCGTTCCCCTCGCACACTCTCTCCTTCTTCCTCAAAATCGACTCTCCTCTCTATATTCGATTTCCGTTCTACTAACCTTTCTACTTTGTCTTTAGGTTTCCTCGCGATTGTCGTATTGACCTTCGTGAAGGACTTCATTCTTGTACTCGGCTCCTTCCTCCTCTCTCTCTCGTCTCGTTCAGCTTCGCGCGATCGTTTCGCACCTCCCCGACCTCCTCCTTTCACCCTCGCCAACTTCACGCGTTCGCCTTCGCGCGTTCTCGAAGCCTTCTTTCCTCCACCTCTCCTGACTTGTCGTTGTCTCCTTCCATTACATCCTCAACTCGTTCGACTTCACGCTCAACCCGACTCTCGTCAACCTCGCCTCCTCTCCCTCTTCATCCATACTCGCGACTTTGACCCCTCCACGTTTCCGCCTTCGCGCGTCTCGCTCTCCCCTCTCCCTCGTCTTGCCTCTTTCCCTCTCCTTCCCGACCGAATCCGTGCGTGTAACGATCGTCTCGTACGCGTTCCGGTTTCATTTCGCTCTCGTGGTCCGGGAAGCCTCTTTGTTCTGCCTTGCTCGTTCTCGCGTTTCGTCTTTGATCTAGACCTTGGGCCCTTTTTCCTTATCCCCCCTTTCCTACTTAACCACCCTCTGCCCACGATTTCTCACGCACGCGCTTTCGAGCACGTTCACCTGGCTGCCCCAGTGAGGCAGAGTTCAGTGGTTTTATCTCTCCCTCCAACCATCAACCTTTCCACCTCGCGGTCGCCTCCGGTGACCAATCCCTCAACCAAGCAGCCTCAACCTCTTCTCTTTCCTTTCGGTCACCTCTGGTGGCCTACGCAATGTCAATCAGCCTCCCAAAGTCTACGACACTCGCTCGACTCTAGCCCGTACTTCGTCTCGTTATCGTCGTCAAGATCTAGTCGTTTTCGGTCTCCTCCCATCCATACCATCCTTCCCCTCGTTCCCGTTCGATCTTCGTCCCACCTTCTCTCATCCACCTTTAACATACACTTCTCTTCGTCGTACCTTCATTTGTTCCCTTCGATTCCCTTCGATCCCTTTCGATTTCGTTGTATCCGCTTCCAATTCCCATCCCGTTCCAATCTCTGAACTCGCACGTTCGCCCTCCTCGAGTTCGCACCCTCCACACTCATCCCGTGTCACTGTCCATCGACCATCACACGCACCACCGGGATGTATTACGACGACGACGACGACGACCCGTACGCGCCACGCACTGGACCGGCAGCGATGCCCTCCCCTCGGTCGAAGTTTGCACCCTACTACTCGGGATGCACAGATTCGTTCGAAGACTTCTTGGAGGAATACGAAGGCCTAGCGCATGACTGCGCACTGACGGACCCGCAGCGAGTCGACGTACTCATCCGCTACGTAGCCCCCTCGCTGCGCGACTTCTGGAGATCGCTAAACGGATATCGTTCGCACGATTGGCCTCTCTTCCGGCAATCCCTCATCGACGTCTTCGGCAACCCCACTCCACGGCACCAGATCATGAGACAGAAGCTGCACAGTCATGTTCAAGACTCGTCCAGAAGGCGAATGGACTGTGAGGACGACGTGTTACAGTACTACAGACAGTTCTTGTGCTACAGTGCTCCGCTAGTCCACGCAGGCCACCTGTCGGAAGAAGAACGCGACGCTGCTTTTTGGTATGGATTTCACCCCGAGGATCGTCAAGTCCTTCAGCCTCGTCTCCTCAGCAAGAACCCTCTCCAGCCGCCCGACATTCCCTTCCATTTCGAAGACATTTTCTGTTGCGCCCGTGGAGCATTCGCGTTCGGCAATCCCTTCCCTCCCTGGTTGCACGAGCAGCAATTCCAGTCCTCGAGCGCAAGACACGAACAGCTAGTCGCCAAGCATGGATCGCGAGACACATACGGTCTCCGAGAAATGTCACGCGCTGTCACCTCGAACGCTGAGACGACGAGTAACCTCGACGTACTTCCCTCGCCTCCCCAGTCGACGCCACAGCCCCAGTTTCCTTCGCCTTCGCCCTCGGTTTTGGAACCTCATCAGACGCAAGCGCCTTCGATGACGCTCGATCAGCCCGAGCCCGCGTACACGTTGTCGACCACGTTGCTCCCCTCGGCGTTTCCTACCCCGTCCCATGCTTCTTCGCTCGCACGTTCGGCTACTGACAACGACCCCATTTTTGTGTCCACGCCTCCGTCGTCTTCGGTTTCATCCACGTTCCTCCCCTCGACCACTCCCTCCCCGACTCCTACTCATTCGCTCGCACCCTCGGCTGTTGCTGATGTACCCGAGATCTCATGTACACATTCTTGGTCTTCGACTACGCCCACTCCCACGACTTTGATCTCGTCCGATTTCGAGTACCTGCCTTCGGCGACGGTCGTCGATCAGCCCGAGCACGCACCCACATTGTCGTCCACGCCCCCTTCTTTATCTCCGACGTCGTCCACGTTCCTGCCTTCCCCCACGCAATCGGTAATCGTCGATCACCTCGCACCTGAGCTCGTGTCCGCTTCTTCGGCTCCCCCATCCTTGTTACTCCTTTCCATCCCCCCTTCCATGTCGTATGCACACTCGCCTGCACCCTCAGCCATTGACGATGACTCCGAGCTCACGTTCACGCCTCCTGCGCCTTCGGTCTCGTCTATAGATGTAGAGTGTCTGCATTCCCCTGTGCGATTGATGACAGATGGTCAGCCCGAGTCCGAGCCCGCGTCGATGTCTGACATTCCAGTCTCGAAGCTCGATCCGTCCCGACACGCGCTATCGCTCCCTCACCATTCGTCTTCGCCCCCAGGCCTGTCTCTGCGTCTTTGTGACGTCCCTGCGAACCTTGCACCATCACCCTCGACGTTCCGAGTCGTCTTCTCTGCGTCTAGCGACTTGTCATCGGCGTCGCCGCCTTCATCTCTCGTGCTTGGCGATCTGGAGCTTGAGTCTTCCCCTGCCCTTGCACCTTCAGATGTAGTCACGCTGAGTCACCCAGAGTCGTCCCTGTCGTCGCCAGGTGAACCCGTTCCCTTCCTTCCCGCGTCACCCGAAGCACCGCCAATCGCCCACATTTCACCCTGTTCGACGCCTCCGCAACGACTTCCCGAAGTCAAGACGATCAGCTCAGTTTCCACCCGGCTCGAAGTCACGCCAGCCCCGGCCTCGCTAGCGATTCCTTTCGCTCCGCAATCGCAAGAACTTCCAACGGTCAATGAAGTTTGGTCGACGCTCGCGCCTCGCTTCCCACTCACCTCACCCCCGTTGACGCTGTCTCGCTCTGGCTTAGCTCGCTTCAACTTTTCGCTCGTTCTCATCACCACGACAGTCCTTGTTTCGACACTCTTCAACGCCTCGACGACCCTTTCCATCCTCGCGCACAAGTACTGGAACAAGAATGAAGACTTCGGCAACATCCAGATCGGCACCCTCAACACTTCCAGTCGCGACGTCTTCGCGCAGCGGCTTCGACTCGGACACCCCACGCCCCGCGGCACACGCTTCGTATTCGACCCCGGAGGAGTCTTCAAGTTCAAGCGTTCAAGTTCAAGACTACCCTCGGCACACGAAGACGTTCGCAAGCGCATGCCGAAGACACGCAACGGCTTCATCACGCACGTCGCCATCCCCGTTCCCGTTCCAATCGACAACCTCGTATTCGACCCCGGAGGCCAGTCTCCAAGTTCAAGCGTTCAAGTTCAAGACTACTTTCGGCACACGAAGGCATTCAACAACGCAAGACGACGACACGCGGCGGCTGCACCACGCTCAACGCCAGCTCCCTCACTCCCATTCTAGCCAACGACCTCATCGTTTTCGATCCCGGAGGTGTAGGTTCGCGACTCGGCGACGCTTGCGGGCACAGGCCCCAGTTATGTGATGACTTTTATCTTCACGCATGATGTTACACTTCCCACTATCTTTTTTGCTCGCGTTCTCTTACTTTTCGACGTTGAAACCCCATTTTTTTCTTAGATGTAGCTTGACCAGGGACGGTCAAGATTTTGACCCCCCAGGAGGTGTAAGGCCAGCATTCTGGCTGGGCCTGAAACCATTTATTTTCACTTCACGCATTTGATCGCCTCGGCCATGCGGCCTTTCTTGGTGTACCTTTGTTCGCTTCCCTTTCTCGCTTCCCTTTTTCTCTTTTAAGTACAGGACTGTTTGTACTTAAAGAAGACTTTTACTGGACAATCAACAATCAATCATTCGTTTTCGTGCCCCCTTTCTCTTAGCGTGAATATCCTGGAAGTCAGGCCCAAACGCGGGCACTCGAAGGACAACTCTCGCTATTCTTCTCCATCTTTTCTGGCTGCTTCTCTTCCCCTCCTTTCTCCTTAACCACCCTCTGCCCACGATTTCTCACGCACGCGCTTTCGAGCACGTTCACCTGGCTGCCCCAGTGAGGCAGAGTTCAGTGGTTTTACCCCTTTCCAACCCTCATCTTCCACCACCTCTCGGTCGCCTTTGGTGACCAACCTTATGCCCAAGCAGTCCAAACTTCCGCCCAGAGATCTGTTAACCGGGAAGTTCCTTAAGAATACTCCATCAGTTTCGTCGTCTTCCGATCCCCCCGCTCGACCCGTCTATTCGCGAACGCGAACCTTCCCCCAGCTCCTCGACACTTTCCGACTCTATAGAAAGCACCTCCTCCAACACTACTTCCACCCCTCGTCTCTCCCTCACCTTTCCTAACCCCATTCGCCACTCGATTCCCGGTTCCTTTTCTCCTCTCGCGGATTCCCCTTCTGAAACTTCGGCCCCAGTCTCGACTCTTATATCTAAACGCTTCGCTTCTCCTTCCTTGATCCCTATCCCTTCCACTAGAACTCCTTCCCCTGTCTCCTTGTCTCGTACGCCTTCTGAATCGTCTAGTGTCTCTACCGACTCGTCTTCATCTTCGGCTTCATCTTCTTCAACTGTTACTCTTGCGCCTCGGTCTTCCGCCATTCTCCCTGTAAACTTCAGAGCCTCTCAGTTCCTCTCGTCTCGTCCCGATCCTCCTTCCACCCAATCTCAGATCAACCTCGATCCAACTCCATCGTCCCAAGCGTCTTCATCGTCCACACCAGTTCCTTCCACTTCACAGTCTGCTCCAACTACGTCCCAGCCTCCTGACGCAACCGCTACAACCGTCGCGTCTTCTACATCTTCAGCTCCACTCGTAAATCCACCGCTCGCACCTCTCGTACCTCTCGCACCACCCGCACCACCTCTCGTACCTCTCGCACCACCCGCACCACCTCCCGTTCTACTCGCACCACCCGCACCACCTCCCGTTCTACCCGCACTTCCCGCACCACCTCCCGTTTTACTCGCACCACCCGTACTCATCGCTATGGCCGCCAATCCACCTACCGGCCCCGCCGCCATGCCCTCCGCCCGTGAGCGCAAAGCACCCTTCTTCCGGACGCGTTGGAGACCCGCTTGACGAATTCCTTCGGGAATACGAGGAACTAGCCACCACATACGCTCTCACACCCCAGCAGAAGGTGGAGACCATCCTTCGTTATATCCCACACGATCTTCGAGACTTGTGGAAAATTCTTGACGGTTACACTGGGCACGACTGGGCACTCTTTCGGCAATCGCTTGAACGCATTTACGAGGGAACTTCGGCGCAATCTAGGCACTCTAAACAGAAGCTCTATGACTTCGCTCATTACAATAGTCGGACTTGTATGCGCGACGAGGAAGACGTCATCCACTACTATCGACAGTTCCTAGTTTTCTGCCAGCCGCTCATCGAAGACCACCGGATCACTACCGACGAACGCGATTACGCGTTTTGGTACGGATTCCATCCCGACGATCGAGAGAAACTGTCCCCCCGACTCTTAGCCAAGTACCCAGACCAGCCCATCGGCCAGCCATACGACTTCAACGAAGTCTTCAAGATCGCTCGCGCGGCCTTCTCTAGCTCCCCCTTCTTCCCCATCCAACTACAAGAGCGCTGGGACCAACTCAATAACTACGAGCGATCACTCGGTAGAGGTTTCGGCATATCTGATCGCGACCCCCGAGGACTAGGTCATGAGCAACGCGAAAGGGACCGCGAGCCCTTCTTCAGCTTCAACTCTAGAGACGCTCACGCTCGCCCGGACTTCGCTCGTCCAGACTGGGACCTCGGACGGGTTCCCCCCACTCAGCCTCATGCCCGCGTGCCCGAGCCTCCCTACGCCCGCGCCCCTGATCTTCCTCCTGCTCACGCTCACGATCCCTACGCTCGTCCCGAAGCTCATCCTCGCGCTCCTGACCCTTATGCTCGCATTCCCGACCCTCCCCATGCTCGCGCTCACGCCCCTGCACCCACCGTCGAGACGAAAACTGTTCGCTTTATGGAACCTACTCGAGAGGAAGAGGATCGCGAGCTAGACGATCTTATGGACAAAATGCACGGCCTGTCTATGCGAGAGCGAAGCTACGCGGTATTCTACGCTCGGCTCGCGCATCGTTATCCCGACGTCGCCAAAAACCTTCCTAAGCCCGAGTTGAGTCAGCCCGTGAGCCAGCCGTCTTACGCCTTCCAGAATCCCATCGCTTCGGCCCCAACCTCTGTGCCTCGTCAGCCTTGGACTGAACGCGCCGCCCCCATCCCTCCCGTTGTCGCTCCCGACCTCTCATTCTTCCGAACTCGCTCTATGAACTGCGCCTTCTGTTCCCAGTCAAACCATCGTATCCGGGAGTGTCCCATCGCGCAAGAGTATGTCCGCTTGGGACGAGCCGTGGTCATCAACGATCGCGTCCACTTACCCAACGGTCAGCCAGTCCCTAACAACGTCCCCGGAGCCAACTTGCAGACGAAGATCAACACTTGGATGGCTGGCAACATGGCAGATACCGCCGATCCTTCCCCCTTCATTCGCGATCCCCCTCCTCACGCTGCTGCTGCGAACTGCTTCGAGATCGTTTCGGAAGGTACTTATGGACGACCCGTTGAACAAGCCCACATCGTCGAGATCCCGACTGTTGAGGAAGAGAGCGATGACGATGGAGTTGAAGAAGACGTCCCCGATCTATTCGAGATCTACGCAGCTCAGAAGAAGAAACGGGACGCGAAAACGCCAAAGCTTCCGGAGCTCGACCAACCGAGTGAGTCTATCCCCCCAGCTACCGCCTCCTCGAGCAAGGCCTCCACAGCCAAGACTTCGCAAGGCGCGACTACTAGCAAGGCCGCCGCCAGTACTCCCACTTCCGCTCCTGCCAGCGCGCCCCTTCCCTCCTCTTTCAAAGCCTTCGCACCTCCCTCCTCCACCGCACCCATTTCTTCCTCATCCACATCTCGCGCCGCGCCGCAGTACCGCTATCAGTCTAACGCGGAAGATCAGCGACTCACATCCGAGCTCTATCACTGGATCCTCGACGGCAAACTCTCCCTTGTCACACCCGCTCACGTCCTCGCTGCTAGCCCTTCCATTCGCAAGGAGCTGATCGAGCGCCTTCGGACTCGTAGAGTCGACACTGCCAGCTTTGAACAGCCCTCTTCCTCCACATCCACTTCCCCGTTGTCCGTTCTCGAGCTCTCCGCCCCTCGCATCGCTGAATACTCACTTCCCTTACGCGAAATCGACGTCTTGATCAACGGCATCGTTCCCGAGGCTGGAGTACTAGACCAAGGCTCTCAGATCATCGTCATCCGGAACGACTTAGCTATGGAAGCCGGCGCAAGTGTGAACTACGAGCATCAGCTCGAGATGGAAGGTGCTAACGGGCTGGTCAGTAATACCTTAGGCTGCGCTGAGAACCTGTTAATGCAAGTCGGCGATGTCTCGTTCGAGGTCCACGCTCACGTTGTCGACCGCGCCCCATTCCGCCTTCTCCTCGGCCGTCCCTTCCACCATCTTCTACTCTGCCGACTCGAAGACCATCCCGACGGACGCGTTGACGTGTCTGTCCGCGATCCCGCTGACCCCGCTCGCTCTGTTTCCATCCCGTCTCGCGCTCGTAAAGCTCAGGTCGGCCTCGTCAAAACACTTTCTCTCTCTAGCCCGGCTCTCCCTCACTTCGACGGCCTCCCATCCCGTTTCACCGCAGCTTACGAGTTCTTCTCTGAGACGTCACATCAGGAAAACCCCTGTTTTACTTTTTGATACTTTTTGATACTTTTTGATACTTTTGCAAACAAAAGTAAAAAAAGTACAAAAAAGAAATCCCTCTCACTTTTTTTTGTACTTTCCAAACCTCTAAAAAAAGTAGATGGCCCCAATGGTCTTTAACAAGTATATACATTCAGGAAAGGATGTTCATGTGTAAAAGTACGTCTGTTTGGAAAGTACATGATATACAGGAAAGTCCAAGCAGCAGGAAAAGTACCATTCTCGAGCAGTAGGCTATCGGGTCTAGCTGATAATTAGACGGACGCATCGGGAGTCGTGATTGGCCCGGGTAACCCGAGGGTTGAAAATGGCTACCCGTACTCGTACCCGTCCTCGCGGGTTCAGGTACGGGTTCCCGCGGGTACAGGTTGGGTGTCTCGGGGGTTGACGGATTTTGTATTAGTGTACTGTACTATAGGTATGGGTACACAAAGTATAGTACTGTATAACTAACCAATGCCATCACATCGCCCTCCCGGCCGCCGCCGTTGTGATTGTCTTCGCCCTCGCCACCGTGATCGTCTTCGCGTCGTCTTTGCGTCGCCGCCGCCGTCTTGATTGTCGTCGCCGTCGTCACCGCCGCCGTGATCGCCTTCGCGTCGTCGTCGTCGTCGCCGTGGTCGCCTTCGCGTCGCCTCCGCCGTCTTGATTGTCTTCGTGTCGTCGTCGCCGCCGCCGCCGTGGTTCCTGATCGTCTTCGCGTAGCCACCGTCTTGATCGTCTTCGCCGTCGTCGCCGCCGCTGTGATCGTCTTCGCGTCGTCGTCGTCGCCGCCGTGGTCGTCTTGATTGTCTTCGTCGTCGTCGTTGTCGTCGCCCCCGTGGTCCTTGATCGTCTTCGCGTCACCGCCGCAGTCTTGATCGTCTTCGTCGACGACGGATGTCAGCGCGTAAACTTGAATGGACCGACACTCATCTTTTTTGGTTTTGTGGGGTGGCACTGCTGACGGCGTCTTGTGAACATCTGGCGCAAGCGCCGCACGCTGGTTTGTAAAAGGAATAGAAGTTAGTGGAGGGTACAAGGGGCGAGAGGCGGGACTTAATAGGTAGTTTTGATACCGCGGCGAACCATGTGGTAATCCAATTCGATGAGGGTGCGGCTCGACCAGACGTTCGCGACTGGGAAGGGTCAGCGTGGATGGGCCTAGGAGCGAGAGGGAGCATGGACGTGCTGTTGAGAACTGTGAGCTCGCGCAGTTCCACGGTGAAGGGGCCGACGCTGGCAGATTATGGAGAGGTGGCGAGGACGTTGAGCACGCGCAGGGACATCGTACTTTGCGAGGGTTGCGAGGAGGGGTGAAGGCCGCACAGCATGTCGCGCACGACATCTTGGTGGCTAGCGGCGCACGCGGCTTGGAGTTGAATTGACTGACCACCCAGGTAGGGATTGGGTGCGGCTCGGAGAAGGTTAGTTTAGTCAGTGGGGTGCCGCTATCGTGGTTGGTGGCTCACGTACCTCGAGTCTGCGTCGGCGGCGTGGCCCTCGTTGTTCATCTTCGTCGCCGTGATTGCAGCAGATGGGGCATGGGCTCTGCCAAAGCAGAGTGCCTGGCGCCGGCGCCATCGTCGTCATCAAGGTTTAACATGAAAACTACATCTACGGGATCGAAAACGAAGACGACATGAAGTGCGTCGGAGCGGTCTTGCGCACCGTGATGGGGTGGTAGTGATGGTGGACTTGTGCGCGGGGAAGGGTGGAGGCAGTAGAAGGTGGGATGGTTTGAGGTGCAAAGGTGGGTGAGCATGGCGCGGAGGTGATGTGGCGACGGAAACATGGTGCCCGAGGGCAAGCTTCGAGTTGTAACCTATAACCCGTGGTTCGGGTACGGGTTTGCCTCGGGTTGAAGAAGGCTTACCCGTACCCGTACCCGGCACCCGACCCGTGACCCGTGCGGGTTACCAGAACCCGTGACAATCACTACATGTAGCCCTGTTGAGAGATCATGGTCCTCTAAGTCAGTAGTAGAAAACATTTTGAAGTCCAAAAAGAACACTTAGCGTCTCGAGAGCTGCAACATACAGGTGGGAATGCCGAGACCGAGAGGTGAGGTGAGGGAGAGAGGCGCCGATGAGCCATCTGTTGTATTGGAAGAGTGTGAGGGGTGAGACGAGACGACTGGAAAGAAGTTACGGACGTCGAGTTGCTGCTAGAAGAGGCCACCGACTCAGATGTGGGCACGCCGAACAGAGACAGCACAAGACGCAGGAACGCACTGCTGGGGCCTATGAGCCTTGGGGCCGTTTGTGAGATGAAAATACGTGGCCGATTCGATGTGATGCGGCGAGGCGAGATAATGAACGACGAAAGACAGGGATGGATGGATGGATGGGCGGATGGGTGGATGGGATGGGATGGGATGGGATGGGATGGGATGGGAAAGCGCGAGAGAATCGAAGGCGGGTACGGGTATTGCACGGGTTGGGAAATCGCTACCCTGACTGTTTTGCCGACCCTGTTTCTAGTAGATATGTTCACTAGAAAGTTATACCTGGCCTGGCAAGGACTCGGATGGCAAAGCGTGGGGATGGCGGGACAAGACGGAGAACCCGACTTACCCTGTCATTAACAAAAAGACTCAGATGAGCTTACCTTCAGAACAGCCATTTGCGTCAATACTTCTCTGCCATGTTTCCACCTTGTTTGTGGGTCCTAGGGCACCGGAAATTGTCGAACGAAATGGTCAAAACGTAGTATTTGGTATTAAAAAATTGATGCACGAATACAGCGCCGGTCGCGGTGACAATTGATTGACAAACAATATGAGTTTACTACACAGTAAACACGCGTGCACGCGAAGAATCTAGGAGACGGGATCAGAACAGCCGCAGCCAAAAAAAAAGGACAAACCAAAAATCGCTATCGGACGAAGCAATTCGGTACTCATCTCCAAGGCCCCGAGATTTCTTCACCAACTGATCCGCTTCCCTTCTTACCCTGCGCTTAGTTGGCTTGCGATTGCGAATCCGATTGACAGCCGTGTCAATGTCTGCTCGGACGAGTCGAAGCTTCTCGGGCTCAACAGACCAGACGTCGCGGGTGTGGATGTCGCTGATCTCTTCCCATTGCTCTTTGCTGAAGTTCGTGGTCTTCGTAAACTTACCATCTGGGCCCAGCGCTTTGAGGATACCGTTCTTCTTTTGGGCTAACCCAGCATCGTAACTTTCTTTGCTGATGTATCCGTTGGCCCAGAGCCAGAGAGCGCGATGTACCTGCGCTTCATGAGTAGTTTGATTACAGTATAATGAATAAAGCTTACAGAGGTCGCGCAGAGAACGAGTGCAGCATACGGGAAGTCGTCATCGTCAACGTAACCGGGTACTTCGACAGAGCCTTCGAAATCGATCCAGCATTGCGCCAAAGTGTGGGTTACCAGCGGGCCTCGATAGCGGCCAGCACGTTTAACCTACATTCTTTCAGTGATCACACGGGCGTATATAAAATACTTTTCTCACCGTTGCCATCCCATCTTCCACTACATCCTTCGTCTTGAGATAAACGTACCGCTCATTGGAGAGCAACTGCTCTGCGGCTTCCCGGCGGGCTTCAGTAGTATCCAGACCTGTTGAGTCCATGAAGTCTCCAACGACGGAGAGTCCAGTGGAGCCAACTGCGTTTCGCCACTCTGTGGCTCGCTGGACGGCCTAAGAAAAGTTAGTATATTTCAAGGCTATGATGAGTAAATTACCGGACCACTTCATGAACGGCGCCGCCTATCTCGACCATATGCTTGACTTTTGGCATGCCCCTATCGGTACTTCCTGCGTAAACTGTGTTCCAAATCGCTTGTAACACGTGCACGGTGTCGCGCCGTTTAAAGGCCCAGATGTCCTTTTCCATGCCGCCAAGGTACCGGAGAAAAGTCGGGATGAAGACGGCCGACCACCTTCCAGAGTCAAGTGCACCATTGGGGAGTTCGCCATTGCCTCGCTTCTTCGGCTTCTTTGTTTGAGTGGGACCTGCGATCCCAGTGCGTATGTCGAGGCTGTTCTGCAATGCCATGAGGCAACCGTAACAGATTGTCGTGAGGATGAAATAACTTACCTTGTTCCTTTGTGCGGCAGCTGATGCCTTCATGGGGCTCAAAGCGGCAGCAGCCTGCTCCATCGCGTCGTCGTAGTCGTCGTCCATCCCTCCAAGCACCCCCCCTTCAACCTCGCCATCGGACTCGGAGTCACTTGAAGATTCGAGTTCTTCATGTCGACGTTTGGCTCTGCGCACCGGCTTCGCGAGGACGTTGGTGGTGGATGTGGATACAATCGCACACGAAGCGGACTTGCCAGAGGTAGTTTTTGCCTTGGTTGAGACTTTGGAGATGACGATGCTCGGCTTCGCTGACACAGACTTCTGTTTCTTGGGAGGCGGTGAGTTGGGCGGTGAAATTCCATGAACCCAGGTTACAACAGTGGTATTTATATTTTTCTTCGCATCCGGAGTCTCGAACCTGCGGTTGTGGAAGAATAACGACAATTCATTGAGGACGAACAAGGAAGAAAAAGACAACATTGCTTACGTTTGATTGTCACGCCCACCATTCTGGAAAAGAAGAGCTTGTCAGCAAACTCCGAACGTCAATCAACATTCCCTCACCTCAGATCGAGTTGCTTGTTTTGAATGCATGCGATTGCTTTTGATTTCTTCTCGTACTAACTTCGCCTTGCTTGCTTTCTTTTTCTTTTTTCCTGCCGCCTTCGTCCCACTGGCTTTGGGCGGTGGCCTGTCTGACTCGTCGTCGTCGTCGTCGTCGTCGTCGTCTGAGCTACTTCCAAGCTCATTCTGGGCCACCTTGTGGATAGGGCGAGCTGCGTCCGTTGTCCCAGCGTTAACCTTAGTGACGGCTTTTACGGCCGTTTTCTCTTTTTCTTGAGAAGCTAGTTAAACACAGTACCAAGACCTTGGAAAGGAGACGACAAGATAGGAAGATCTGGACTCACCGTCGTTGATTTCGGATTCAGAGCAAGGCACTTCAACTACGTCAACGCCAACTTTGTCGTCGTCAGAAGAGTAAATGTCGTCAAGATGACGAAAACGTACCGCTTAGGACCTCATCTGTCAAGCGACGAGGGTGACTCGAGCGCGCAGCCTCCGCTTTCCTCAGGGAGGCGTCTTCGAGTTCAGCTAGTTTAGAAACTGGAACCTTCTTGGACGCCTTGCTAGTGGATGCCTTGCCAGTGGACGCCTTGCCAGTGGATGCCTTGCCAGACTTCTTCGCCGCCTTGCTATTCTCTTGACGCGAATCCTCCTCAAGACCACCAGAGCGAACGATGGCCATAACTTTGGACATCTTCTCCTTGGCGTCGCCTCTTGTAGACATTCTCTCACCAGAGTTAGTAGCGTTGGACATGCTGTGAGCTGGGTGCTTCAGTGCTGGAAAGAACCTTAGGGTGTGGTAGGAAACCCATGGTTCCTAACCACGCGTTTCAACTTTGTTTGTCTGTACTTGCCACGTACTTGCCGCTCTAACCAACTGACGGTTACTTTTCCTTTTTGGAATTGGTGCCGTTTGCTAATAAGTCCGCTCCTTTTTTTTCGCACTTGGACGGAGTCGGGAGTTTTAGCAATTCAACTTTAATAAAATGTGAGAGGTGTACTTAATGTAACTTTATCTTTATCCGAGTCATACGGTACTCATGTGAATCATAACCGGTTCCAGTGCGATTTGGAATACTTTCGTCTGAGTGCATATCGTCCTGGAGTGGTACAACGGGGGCCATGATGGCGGTCACACATGCACTCACGATCAAAGGCGACACTCACCAAGTCCTGACCCCTCGCGCTCCCCGCCAGTAGGACAATTGACAGGGGTGGTGGGTACAGTGGTAGAGGATCCGCGGAATTCACATTATCACTTGGTCCGAGTCCTTCGAGAAATTCATTGCCAGCAAGTACCCCAACGAGAAGTGGTTTGCCCTTGAAGGCTGTAAGTCACTCATTCCGGCATGAAAGCTCTCAGTGTCAAGCACATCATCGAGTCACCATTGGTGTGCCCCGTCGAGGCCGGTTCAACCTCTTGGCGAATCCATGTAGTAGGTGAACCGGAAATCCAGGAACACATCGGGCTCTAGAGTGCATGGTCCGTAGGGACTATGGCTACATGAAGCCCGTGCGCATCGGACCGTCGCAATGGACGCCGGATGTACTTACGAAATAGTTGTGGAATATCTAGCGACGTCAGTGAACGGTCCGCTTCTAGTACTCATAGTACCTCAACAAGCATCCAAATACGATCTGCGCTTCAGGTACATATACAGACGGGCCACTACTGAGACATGCGAGCACAATGGCCCTATAGTAAAACAATAAGAGATGAGATTTAGGTCTGCGGGTACGAGCCACACAACAAAGTATGTCTCGGTACGTACTTGGCCCCGCGCGCCTGGGGCATGGAGCGGATTTGCTGCAGCTGCAAGGTTAGAAACGATGAGTAACGACGGGGTCTTAGTCGGCCCCTGATCGATATGATAGGAAGGACTTACCGAGACCAGGGCCAGCGACGAGAAGAGGGATAGTTATGAATTTCATCTCAATGTCTGCTCTCTCCGGAAGATTCAACTTGGTGCATCGAGGGATTTGGCAATATCGGAAGGATATGGTGTTGATCGCGAGAAACGAGGGTTGATAGTGAAGCCAATCTGGTTATCGACGATAAAATGGATTGTGCTACCAGTGCTCAAGCTATGGGATGGGAGATTGTGGAAGCCCGTAGTTTCGTAGACGATGCCCTGTCCTGCAGAAGTAGTATCGAGGCAAAACATCCATGGCAGTATGGTTAACTTCGTCATTCTCCAAAAATTGGATTGCGTGAGTTTTCAAGTTGCCGAGGACAACCGGATCGCAGACCTCCAAATGTGATAAGGTTGGCGACGAGTGATAGAGAGACCTTCTTGCCGGATGGATGGAGTAGGACGAAACGTAATTGGCACCAAGATGATACTTTACATTGCCAGCCTAGAAAGCGTATCAACCACCCCAGAGAATTATGGCTTCAATAGGCTTCCGGATGACACCTCTACTACTCAGAGCGCATTCGAAATCAAGAGCGGGGTTCAAAGTTACAGTTAATGATTCCCAAGTGGTCACTGGTCACATGTCACATGCACTTGTCTCATGCTTCGTGGGCTCATGCTTGGGGAGAGCGGTCCCATCCCAACGTCTTGTAATGTGAGTGGCATGACGGACTTATCCACTTATCCTTGTTCCAGTGTTTCCCTTCATCATTGCAAACATACGCACCTTCCCTGCCAACATCACCCCACACATGCGGTCTCACCAGGAGTCTTTCGTCTCGTCGTCATCCCCCAAATTTTACACCATATTGAGTCGATCATTGGCCCCTGTGAGCTATCTGACCTTACTTGCACACATGCCCTAATATGCTCTAGGAGCCTGATGAACCAGATCATGAAAGAGTAACTACTCAGAAATTACGTTGCTCTTTTTGCTCTCTCGGAAGAGTATTGTAAGATATGGGGTCACCCTTCAAGCACTCAAATCGTGGATGTTCTCGGTATAGCGATGGGCATAGCGTACCCTCCAATCGGCCTCCATTGGTTCTCGGCGGAGGTCAGATTTCCGAGGAAGGTCAGGTCAGGTGAGATGTCGGAACTAGCCGGAAACTCAAGAGATTGGGCCCTTCGCGAAGACGCTGGAGGAAACTTAGATGGTGTCGGATTGATATTCCCACGCATCCTCACCACTTCGTTGTGCCAGCTGAGCGTCATCCCCTTCTATGATTCCTCGTTTACTTATGAGATCTGATATATAGAACTTCAAATAAAGTGCGTGCGAGCCAGGATATCTTATCACTGTACATCTTATCGCGCAACGCCTCGCTATATTCCTACGCACCCTCACCACTTCGTTGTGCCAGCTGAGCGTCATCCCCTTCTACGATTCCTCGTTTACTTATGAGATCTGATATATAGAACTTCAAATAAAGTGCGTGCGAGCCAGGATATCTTATCACTGTACATCTTATCGCGCAACGCCTCGCTATATTCCCACGCATCCTCACCACTTCGTTGTGCCAGTTGAGCGTCATCCCCTTCTATGATTCCTCGTTTACTTATGAGATCTGATATATAGAACTTCAAATAAAGTGTGTGCGAGCCAGGATATCTTATCACTGTGCATCTTATCACGCAACGCCTCGCTCGAACGAGCGTTCACAAGGCGACTTAGTGTCTTCAAAGATATGTTTGTTTTTTCAACGGAACGGACGCTTTATTCAATTTGTTTACATATACCCCATCCCTTTAACCCTTCAAGCTGCTGGAGCGACTTGATCGCGAGGTATCACGACTTGGAACGGGGCGATGGCGCGCTCGACTAGTATATCGCCATGCCAAAACATGCGGATGGTGACGTTCAATCCGATGACGATCCAAACGTGTTGGTCTCGCATCTAGGAACGATTAGCGAGGCCGCATAACACGAAAACACGATGTACCTGGTCCTCCAATGGGCCGATGGCATATTGCCCCAAGTAACCCAATACTACTACCGCCGCCACAATACGAATCATTCGATACGGCATCTACGGCATGTAAGTATCGCTTCTTCAGCGAGTGGTCATAACATACCTTGTGTGTGTGGATGGATGGGTGTGAGTGAGGTGAGTCGAGGCGACGAGAACGAGAACGAGAACGAGCGCCGGTCATCGTGTCGCGTCGGCTTACGTTGGCACTGGTCATTCTCACGCGTGGCATCAATTGGCTTGCAGCGGTTGCATACGCACGTTCGGGAAGCGACGGTCGCTCTAAAGCTGTACTGTCACCAGTACCGTTCGACTCAGGTGTTCGCAGGGGGCCGATTCTCAGTACTACCAGAAGTTTATTTGTTACGCTTGCGCCTTCTTCACTGCCCCTCTCTCTCGTAAAATGTTCTACTGGTCGAGTAGAGGCTTTTATTACTACTCTGTGGCCCCCGTACGACCGTAGTGAATATTACTGATTAATATAATATTTCTGTTTGCTAATACAATTCTAGTAATTTGACCGAAATAATTATTAGTGTATATAATGTAATGTAAGTACTAGTAATTCGCGAAGTTTTCTTTTCCTTCAACTTTCTGTCAGCCTCAATGTACCACTCAGAACAGATGGCAATCGAGAACTCCTACACTCGTTGTACCTTCCCACACTGTGGAAGGTCGTTTCGAACTGACCTCGGCCTCAAAAAGCACTGGCTTCTTGTTCACCCAGATTGGAACCCTGAAGACGACTTAGACGGTCAGTCCCAAGCAGCGCGGGTGTGTAGTTTGTACTGACCCATATTTAGATCCTCTTCCGCACCTTTATACGATGTATTCGGACAAGTTAGAGTCCAACGACCTTTCGGATGTGCCAGCAAACGAATTAGACCAGGCGACCTCGTCTGAATCAGACTCTGGCGCTCAGGGCTCCACCTGCGAAGGTCCTCAACATTCTCATGCCTCCACTCACCGTCCTTTGTCGCCTGTCACGACCTCCGCCACTACCACTGCTTTTCACTCGACAATCTCTGCTCCACACGCGGCAGGCTCAGATTTCGATGTCGATACAGATATCTCCTCGTCACCCCCAGCAGGGCACACGAGACAAGTGCCTTTTACTTCTGGGGTTCCAGGCTCATGCTACCTGTTTCATCCGGAAATTGACGGTGAGGACTCTTCACCATCAATCCATCGATTAACGATCTTGTTGATAGGAAAACCCTGCCGACAGGACGGTAGCTATCCAAAACTGGGAGAACAACTGCACCCGTCTTGTCCACCAGCCGCGAACTCAGCCGATTGGGGAGCGTTTGAGAGTAAGGAGGGGTTTGAAATGGCAGAGCTACTGTACAGCAAGGCTCACATGTCGGAAGCACTGTGAACGTTGATTTGGATGAAAATCATCCAAAGTCATACTGATTTTCAGAATTCAGCCTAGCGTAGACGAGTTAGAGGCTGATTTCGATTCATCCTAATTTTGCGGTGCTGATAATCATCCAAATAAAATAATTCTATTACCTGCTGAAAATCATGAATCATAAAACTGTGTTAAATTTCATTCTAAAATACATCTATGACTGGATGACGAAAAATAGCAGATGAATATCATCCTATGATTGACACTACATGAGGGTAAAGAAACGACTTAGACAAAAAAAAAATTGACGAGGACTGCTGCTTCTGCCGTCCCCGTACACGTCCCCCACACCGCCGTCGCCAATCCCGCCCCGTCGCCATTCATTCCCGTCTTCCCCGCCGCCGTCCCCTCTGCCGCTGCTTCGTCACCGGCCACTTCGTCGTGGTCGTCGTGGTAGTCGTCGTGGTAGCGGTCGTGGTTGCGCCGTCATTGCACGGCCGTCGGTGTA
The DNA here is from genome assembly GCA_021525015.1 of Lactarius pseudohatsudake. Lineage (NCBI taxonomy): Eukaryota > Fungi > Basidiomycota > Agaricomycetes > Russulales > Russulaceae > Lactarius > Lactarius pseudohatsudake. The sequence continues at coordinate 15,692 of JAKELH010000629.1, read as the reverse complement.
GTCTTCACGCGGCCGACTCGCGCGTTATTGCGCCGTGGTCGTGTCATCGTCGCGCCGTTGTCGCGCCATCGTCGTACCGTTGTCGCGCCGTTGTCACACCATCTTCGCGCCATTGGTCGTCGTCGTGCGAGTTGTCGTCGTGCGGCTTGCGCCATGCCGCGTGCGTCGTCGTGTGGGGCTCGCATCGGAGTGGTGGTGGCGGCTTGCGGTCAGAGTCCACGTGTGGGAGTGGTGTCGATGGTGGGCATCAGTGGGGCCGGTGGCGGTCACGGTCATAGCAGCAGACGCACACTCGACTTAGAAAAAAAAAAAATCTGGCGGAAGCTGAATCTGCGGCGTGGGAAAGTGAGCGGTAGCCCGACACGTCGACACCGGGCACGTACCCTTCTACTTCAACACTTCAAGCTTCAATGTTTCAACGTTTCAACAACTGAACGTACTGAACAACTGAACTGGTGCGTTTGTTCTTTTTTTTTTTTTTCCTTCTTCGGACCTCTTCCAGGTATCGTCTTTGCACGCGGGCCACCCCCTCTACTCCAAGGACAACACCGTCGCGGGCACGCAATCCACCACACCCTGTCCCTTGGCCCACCCCCCCACTGCTGGGCTTTGGCCCATTATATTAAGATACGTTTTTTTTTGTTTTTTGTTTTTGTGTTACAGGACCTAAGTCCCCGTCGCCGCCTCCGCCTCCACCTTGCAGCACACAAGCCCGTGGCCGCCGCCTCCAACCCATCCCCACGTACAAGTCTGCCGCCCCACGCGACGACGTAGCTACGCTGGGGCGTGCTTTAACTCGACCCGCAAGTGACAACGGCGCGGGCACGACAGCGCGATCCCGACAGCGTCGGCCACGACGGCGCGACCACGACTGTGCGGCCACGACGACTGACCACTCCGACGCAGCCGCGTTGTAACTCAACCCGCAAGCGACGACGGCGCGACCACAACAGCGTCGGCCACGGCGCCACCACCACCCCTTACAGCGCGCAAGAGCCGCCGCAACGCTACCCCCACACGGCGCGCAACCCCCACCGCTACGACACCAACGACGACGGTGACGCGATGGCGGGAACAGCACGGAGCTGGGCCGGCAGAGCTGGCAGCACCATGCAGCAGGAACTCAGCAGTAGTGGTGGTCCATGAGGGTGCAGAAGACAATGGCTGCATGGGCAGTGGTGGCAGCAGCAGGGCGATTACCGTAGTGACGGAGGTAGCATGTAGTCATTTTTTATGTGTATTAGTGAAAATACGAAATTTTTTATCGGATCAACCTAAAAGGAGTGCTGAAAATCATCCAATTATGAAGTGATCAAGGCTGATTTTCAGTCAAAATCAATCCTAATTTTCATCCAATAATTGCTACTGATTTTCATCCTAAGAATAGCTTACGGTGTGTCATTTTTTGATTGGCTGATTTTGTACAAATATAGAATGATCTTACTCCTAATTTCGTCATCCTACTTGATGCTGATAATCACGCACGGCCTACTGATATTCATCCTATTAAAGAGGTCGTTTAAGCGTTACATAGGATGACTTATAGTATGAAATTCATCCTAATCTGCAGTCACAGTGAAGGGGATGTTGACAAGCTTTTAAATATTTTGGAGCGGTCGAGCGGTAACGTGCCATTCTCAAACCATGAGGACCTCTATGCGGCAATCGATGAACTGACTGTTGGCGATGTTCCCTGGCAAAGTTTCACAGTCCATTATCATAGCGAACTCGGCGATGTCGACGCATCCCAACCAAAGTGGATGTCGGACGTGCACGAGGTGTTCTACCGCGACCCTCATCTGATTGTCCGCGGAATGCTGACGAATCCAGACTATGAGGGCGGCATGGACTTTGGTCCATATTATGTCTTTGATAAAGACGGCACTCGCCTGTACGAGCACATGATGAGTGGCGACTGGGCCTGGGAGCAAGCGGTGCGATCTCTTAATTCTTTCTACAAAACCATGGCTCACACTGACAATTCTTCAGACTGAAATAGCTCGAGATCCGAAGACGCATGGGTCGGCGTTCGTTCCCATCATTTTGGGAAGTGATAAGACCACGGTGTCCGTAGCAACGGGTCAGACAGATTATTACCCCTTGTATTTGTCGATTGGGAACCTTCACAACAACCTTCGCCAGTCTCATCGTGGTGGAGTCGCGCTTGCGGGATTCCTTGCGATAGCCCAAAGCGAGTGCCTTTATCGTGTGGCTAACTGGTCTGTCTGACGCTGCTCTACGACGACAGCTGAGAAAAGGTACAGCGACAACCCTGGGTTTCGGAGGTTCCGCCGCCAGCTATTTCACACCTCACTTGCTCGCATCCTCTCCAGCTTATGTCCGGGAATGTCGGAGCCAGAGGTTGTTCGATGTGCCGATGGGTTCCATCGGCGGGTAATATATGGCCTCGGTCCATATATCGCTGATTATCCTGAACAAGTGCTCATCTCTGGCATCGTTACGAACTGGTGTCCGAAGTAAGTTTCTCGGTTCTACTCTACATCGCGCTGCTAACTTGAGCCCTTCCACCGCCTTTTAGGTGTACTGCCCATAGAGATGACCTAGAAACCCTCGGAACCCCTAGGTCAAGGGAACAAACCGACGCCCTTCGAGAACTACTTGGACTCGGAGAATTATGGAGGTTATATGGTGTTGTGGGTGATGTCGAGGTACGGTGACGATTTTTCGCTTCTTTAACTACTGCACTCACAAACCTCCTTAGCCATTCACAGACGATTTCCCCCGTGCGGACGTCTACGAGCTACTCTCCCCTGATCTCCTACACCAAATTATCAAGGGCACGTTCAAGGACCATCTTGTCCACTGGGTAACAGCGTATGTACGTCGAAAACACCCCGGTGTGCCAGGCAAGGTAATTTTAGATGATATCGATCGGCGGTACGTCTCAGCAAGTTGGTTGAGCAAAGGAAAAATAATCGACACTTCTTTGCTAGGATTGCGGCCGCGCCACCATTTACTGGCCTGCGAAGGTTTCCTGAGGGTCGGGGGTTCAAGCAGTGGACCGGGGACGATTCGAAGGCTTTGATGAAGGTGAGTGTTTCCAATTTTCTCAGTTACTTTCCTTCAAGTTTCCATTCCTGTCTTTCTACAGGTGTACCTGCCCGCGATTGAAGGATACGTGCCCAACAAGATGCTCTACGCAGTCAGGGCCTTTTTGGACTTTTGTTATATTGCGCGTCATAATGTGATTTCGGAGATTACCCTTACCAAGCTTGAAGACGCACTTGCGCAATTTCTGGAATACCGGACTGTATTTCAAGAAGAAGGCGTCCGAGACAACTTCTCACTTCCTTGACAACATGCCATGAACCATTATCCCGACACGATACGTCTCTTCGGCGCCCCGAATGGCCTTTGTTCGTCCATTACGGAGGCGAAGCACATCAAGGCCGTCAAAGAGCCATGGCGCCGAAGCAATCGTAACAAACCTCTCAAGCAGATTCTTATCACGAATCAACGCCTCGACAAACTCACGGCTGCGCGAATCGACTTCACGCAGAGGGAGATGCTCGACAGGTCGCAACTTGATGCGCGGTTGAAAGTCATGGGTTCGTCATTTATCTTGTATTGACCTGTAAGTCTTAAAACTTTACAGAGCGTGTTCGGGAGGCTTTCAACGAACAAAGAGGCAAACAAAATGCCGAAGACCCTTCCGACATCGTCAATGACTCAACAATTCTTGCTCACATTGAACTGGCCAAGACATCATGTACGCAGAACTAATCTTAGATCCAAGAATGGTATTCATACCGTACCCAGACCACAAGGGAACGGTGACGAGCATCACAACATACATCAAACAGCCCACGTTCCCCGCGCTCGTTCAACGTTTCCTCTACTACCAGCTATCAAGCGGCTCTAGGCCCAATGCGGATACCTCTGACTCGGAGACTCTACGTGTACGAGGGCTCCCGGTCTCGAATAAGAAAGTTTCACTCTATACCTCCGCCTCGTCCATCTTCTTTGCCCCTAGCGACCCTTGCGGTGTACATGGGCTTCGTCGAGAACAAATTCGGTCTACGTGGAGTTGGAGGAAGGGACCGTCGCGGCATGACGTGGTCCTGGTAAACATGGGGGATGGTGGAAACAAGGACCTCCCAATGTCTGGCTATGCCGTCGCTCGAGTTCTCCCTTTTTTCTCTCTCGAGCACGGTGGTGACAAATTTCCCGCAGCGCTTGTATGGTGGTATACTCTCTCCGACGATAGTGCGCGCAGGGACGAGGCGACAGGTATGTGGCTAGTCGAACGTGAATATGATCGGCACGAGCAACCGCTTCTGGGGGTCGTGCATATCGACACCATCTTCCGCGCAGTCCATCTCCTCCCTTACTTCGGCCAGGAGCCTGTTCGGATGCACTTCTCTTACACTGACACTCTTGATTCATTTGCTAACTATTATGTAAACAAGTTCGCTGACCACCACTCGTTCGAGATTCTGTAGTTCTGGTACTAGTAGTATTGAATTGACTTCACGATCCGAGTCTTTTCTTTCACCTTCAAGTTGCCCCTTAACGACACACTTCCGAACCACCAGTATGTCTCACCGAATGCGAACACCTGGCGACGGACTTGGAGTCGGACGTACCACTACACACCCACGCGTCCTGTGCCACAACCGCGCCACCACCGCTACACGAGACGGAACACGTCTCATCATCGGCTAGGGAAACATCGCGCTCGATGTAGCGCACATGCTGCTCACTCCTCCTGCAACCCTCGCAAAGTACGATGTCCCCGCGCCTGTGCTTGACATCCTCGCCATGTCTCCATCATCTGCCGGCTTGGGCCCCTGCAGCCCGCCTTCACCAAGGAACTAACTGCGCGAGCGGACAGCCTTCGACAGCACATCCATGCTCCCCCTCGCTCCTCGGCCCACCCGCGCTGATGACCCCATCTTCAGGTAGTACCAAAGTTACCCTTCCCTCTAGAGATGGCTCTGGTTGAGCCGCACATTCATCGGATCGGATCACCACATGATTCGCCACGGTATCAAAACTAGTAAGTCCTACCCTCGACTTCTATTACCCTTTTACAAACCCAGTGTGCGCTTGCCCCAGATGTTCACAAGACACCGCCAGCAGTGCCACCCTACAAAACCAAAAAGATGAGTATTGGTCCATTCAAGTTTACGCGCTGACATTTGTTGACGACGAAGACGATCACGGATGCGGCAGCGACAACTCGAAGACGATCAAGATGGCGATGACGACGTGAGGACGACCACGGCAGCGACGCGAGGACGACCACGGCGACGACAACACGGGGACGACCATGGCGGCGGTGATGCGGAGACGGCAGCGGCGGCGGCGACGCAGGGACGACCACGGCGGTGGTGACGCGAAGACGACCGCGGCGGCGGCGGCGACGACGCAAAAGACGACCACGGCGGCGACGACGACGCGAAGACGATCGCGGCAGCGACGACGGCGAAGACAACCACGACGACGGCGGCATTAATGATGACCATCATGATGGCAGCGGACCAGCGGTGCGGGTGATACTAGCGGTGGTGACGAAGGCGGCGGCGGGGAGAGCGATGGCGATGACATCACTAGTAAGTAGTTAGTTATATCATGCGTTGTGTTCCCATACCCGTAGTATAGTAACCCGTAGTACAGTGCTAATACAAAACCCGTCAACCCCCGACCCGTACCCGTGAGAACCCATACTAGTACGGGTATGGGTACGGACGGGTAGCCCTCGTCAAGGGTTACCCGGGCAAATCACTAATTGTTAAGAAAAGTAAAGTACACTCAGAAAGTATTGTGGAAAGCAAGGTGGAAAGGTAAGAAAAGGTACATAGAAAGAAGAAGGGATTTCTTTTGGAAAGTAGGTGGTACTTTCCACTGAGTGTACTTTTTTTACTTGAAGAAAGTGCAAAAAGTGCAAAAAGAACTGATAAGTAAATCATGGGTTTTCCTGATGTGTCGGCCACTACGGCGCGATCACGACAACGTCGGCCACGACGGGGTGACCACGACAGCACGGTCACGACGGCATCGACCACGATGAAAGCCACGATGACGCGACCACAACGACGAAGCCGTGCCACGCCGTGCTTTAACACAACCGCAAGTGACGACGGCGCAATGACGACAGCGGCTACCGCAACGGTGCAATGACGACGGGGGTGGTGGTGATGATGGCCATGGCGGCGAGTGGTGATGGAGTCTAGGTGCATATTACTAGTAGATATTGTACTTAATATCCTTAACATCATATGATGATATGCTTAATTTAAGGTCAACTTGAGATACTTGACTGATTAGCTACCACTTCCTGATTGGCACCTACTTACTGAGTGGCTACTACTTACTGATGGCCTACTACATCACCTGGTCCCCCAGAAAATTGGAATGCTATTATAACTAGTTGTAATATAGGTGTGCCAGTTGTATTTAATTTATATATATTACAACATATTTTTGGTGATTACAACCAAATTACAATTAGTTATAATAGCATTCCAATTTTCTGGGGGACCAGGTGATGTACATGATCTGACGGTTGAAAATTGGAATGCTATTATAACTAGTTATAATTTGGTTGTAATCACCAAAAATTTGTTGTAATATATATAAATTAAATACAACTGGCACACCTATATTACAACTAGTTATAATAGCATTCCAATTTTCTGGGGGACCAGGTGATGTACTTATTGATGGGCTAATACTTGACAGTTCTTGTAATACTTAATGAAGGGCTAATACTTACTGATGGCCTACTACTTGGTGGGCTTGGCCTAAGTAGCTGCCAAGTGGTAGGCCATCAGTAAGTATTTGGTCATCAGTAAGTATTAGCTGTATCAGTAAGTCTTGGAATAAGTATTAGCCACATCAATAAGTATCACAAGAACTGCCAAGAAGACAAAGGAAGTTGAAGAGGTATTATATTAATAATTTTAGCCAGCATCAATTAGTAGGCCTACTAGGTAACCACTGATGCAGTGTAATACAGTAATACTTGGCCTAATACCTTACCAGTGCTCAATGCTTACCAATACTTCAGAAGCCAGATTCTTAACCTTGATACTTACTCCACTTGTCAACATTGACCAGTGACCATTGTATACATATTTGGATATTTGCCTTTGCTTAGTGTACTTTCTTATGTCTTAGTATGCTTTTTTTGTTGGGTCCTCTTAGTGAGAATTTGCCAAGTCAAAAATAAGCAACTTGGACAACTTGATGTGTTTATTTAAGAAATAAGACAATTAAGCACACTAAGTTTTTTTCTGATTTTCCTGATGGATTACAGACTATCTTGACCTCAGGCTGCGTGCCTCGGCCGCATATTGCACGCTCTTCGCCGTGGAGCTGGGCCTCGACATCCCTGACAAGGTCATGACACATCCCACGATGAAGACTTTCCTTGACCTGATCGTATATCCTTTTTTTCTCATAAATGTGCGTCTCTAGTACCGCTTTTGGCCGTGGCCCCTGTGGCCTGTCTGACCTCACGAAACTTGAACTAGGACCTATATTCTTATAACATCGAGCAAGCTGTGCCGGGACACGCTGCTCACAACCTCCTCACTGTCGTTATGAACGAAAAAGGCATAGACTTGAACGGGGCGCTGGACTGGTATACGGAATACAACAAAGCGAAACTAGCCAAGGGCCTAGAGCAACACCGGAAGCTACCTTCGTGGGGTCCCGAAATGGATCCCGTTGTCACCGCTTTTGTTGAGGGATTGGGTTACTGGATGCGCGGGCACGACTGTTGGTCGTTCGAGGCGGAGAGATACTTTGGGACGAAGGGACCAGAAATACAGAAGCACAGGATGGTGACTTTGTTACCGATGTCCACTGAAATAACGCCGATGATGGCTCGTCCCAGTGCCAGTACTGATTAAATGTATGGGACTGAACCAGATCTGTCAAAGAATGTTCACATCCAAGTTGCCATGAACTCATAGTAATATCTTCATCAGGAAAAACCTCCCGCGCTAGCGAGAGATAATTAGTGTTGCCAATGTTAGTGTTGCCGCGAGTTAGAGTCCACACTGGTGTGAACTCTAACTCGGACCGAACTTTCGCAACTCGGATCGACTCGAACCCGAGAGTTCACATCGGTGCAACTCGGGAGTTGTCTCCAAAAACGCGCTGCAGATATTTCCTTCGTCGTATTCTTGATCCATCTCCATCCCCACTACCAAAATAACAAACTCATGTGGTCCGTACCAAAATAATGAGTGCATATATTGTATTAACAGAGACTCGGAGCCCTGCAAATGAAAAACTATAGCGTGTTTCGTGAATTTTCTCTCATTTTTAGCTGCCAGTGTTTCCATTGGAACTAGCACATGTATGTCGAACATGGAGAGATGTCATCCTTGGGTCGTCATACCGTCTCAACCTGGAACTCCTCTGCACACACAGGACACCTGTCAGGAATAATCTAGGTCACTTTCCGCCCCTTCCCATAGTTATTCACTTTCCCAGTCCTTTCTTCGCGGGCAACGAAGATAACGTTAACATCCTTGCGGCACTGGAACACCCCGATCGTATACGCAATATCAAGCTCTCTCTGCCATGCTTATCGTTGAGAAACATGGTCACCGTGATGCAACGACCATTTCCGGCCTTGACACGCCTTTGGCTTAACTCAAAAGATGATGGACACACGCTGGTCATTCCTGATTCATTCTTGGGTGGACGTGCCCCACATTTACAGGGAATCTACTTAGACGGCATTTCCTTTCCAGCGGCCCCAACACTTCTTTTGTTGGCTTGCAACCTCGTTTGCATCCATTTTCACAATATACCTGTTCAAGTTAAACGTATTTCTCAACTTCACCAGTGTTTGTTTTGAATGTGCAGCTCGACCCTGGCCCTACTGCAACTATTGGCGGTATGCTAAGCTCTGGCTGCTGTGGATGTCAGTACCACCAAAACACATTCTTCGAAGCCAGTACTGAATCCTTCCAATAGCCAATGCAGTGCAGTACGGTACGGGCAAAGGGCGAATGGTTCCTGAACGCGGTCAGCCCGTTTTGTCAATGGGATGTGCGGGCGCTGAACTCGCGACAGACGGTCGTGCTCCCATCTGGGGAGGTGATCAAAATGAGACGCCGCTCGCGCAAGTCGTCGGCTGGACTCGACACCATGAGGCTATTCGTAGGTGCGGAGGGCACGCTCGGCATCGTCACGGAGGTAACCGTCCGCCTCATCCCGATCACCGTCCTGACCGCGCGGTTCCCCGACGTGCGCAAGGCGAGCGAGGCTGTCATCGAGATCCTAAACACGGCCGTCTTGTAAGTTATGGATGATTTAGGGAGCTCGGAAGCAGCGCGCGACGCGAACTAGAAAGAACGGATAGTCTCAGTATCGCGCGTGTACGAGCGATGTCTATATTGTATTTACCTAGAAAGAACGGATAGTCTTTCCAGGCATAAGCGTGCTGAAAGTAAACGAGTGGTAAAGTAGGCTCACCTCAGTATCGCGTGTGTACGAGCGATGTCTGAGGTGCTAGGTACGAGGAAATGAAAGTACTTGTACTACGGAGTCGAAAGTGTAATATGTATGGCTGTCATACTAGTAGATATTCAGGGGGACAGGACAGGAACATGATATATTGTGCTATAGAAACTTTTAAAGTACCGGAGCGGATGCAAATACTCATCGCGCATTATCTGCGCTCGATCTCAACACGTCTCTCTTTCTTGGATTTCTGACCCTTATAGTACCTCCCGACCAGAGTGCATCGAGCTCGTCGACGCGGCGTTCATACGCGTGACCATGGCTACGGAGAACCCCGCGCGGGAGTACGACATCCGCCGACCACCTGTTCTTCAAGCTGCAAGGCGCGATGCCCGGCGCGCTCGCCGGGGCCGTGGACGTGGTGAAGCGGATAGTGAAAAGCATGGCGGCGATAAGTTCTGGCCCGCTCAGAGCGAGGAGGCCGCGGCTATGTGAACTGACCGCAAAAATGCGCACTACTCCGGCCTCGCGTATGCAGGCGACGGCGCAACGGCGTGGTCGACAGACGTATGGTATGTGTGACCTTGATCACCGCCCTAGGAGACCTAGTTACTGATCTCTGTCCTCGTTCGTGGTGGTGGTCCTGCAGCGTCCCGATCTCTAAACTCCCGCGGCTCATATACCAGCTTCAGAAGGACATCGAGCGCTCCGGAATAATGTGTTTTGTCTTGGACCACGCTGGAGATGGTGGGTAGTGTTGAGGTACCACTTCATCGAGAGGGAGGCTGATGACACGGTACCAGGAAACTTCCACAACTTCTTTCCCTTCAAGACAGACGAAGAGCTCAAGACCGTACGGGGGCTCGTGCACCGCATGGTCAAGCGCGCGCTCGCATTCGACGGGACCTGTAAGTCATGCGCGGCACAAGGCCGGAGGCCTGGGAGCACACTCACCCGTTTTTGTCTTCAGGTACCGGCGAGCATGGTGCCGGAATTGGGAAGAAGGGATCCTTAGTTGAGGAGCTCGGCACCGGTACTGTAGCCCTGATGAAGACGATCAAGCGGGCGATTGACCCGCTAGGGATTATGAACCCCGGTATGGCCGCATCACGACTCATGCCGCGTGGGACCGGTGACTGAAGTTTTTCTGGCTGTATCCAGACGATGATGCCACGCCCGACTCATGAACGTGGACGAGGGTTTCGGATCTGTTTATCTACTTGCCGCATACACTTATGACTATTACTGTAGTCGCAGATGGCCCGCGCTGAGAGTGTCCGGAAGGCCCACACTGCTACAAAGGCACAACAATTTTCATCATCGAGCACCCTCGTCGACAGCAGGCTGTTCCTGCGCGGGCTGCGCCTGCTGCTGTCCTGTCCGGCTGAGCGCCGCCCCGAGTGCCTGTGTTCGAATGCTTAGTCTGCAAGTCTTTTCGATTACCGATTGGGATATCGGCAGTGCCGGGTGGATCTCAATGACGTTCTGTGGGAGGATGACGGGTTGACTAGGGGGGGGGGGAGCGACAAGGGAGCGCACCTTTTCGAGATCGATCTTGGCATCGGCAGCCAGCCGCGTGTCGCGGATGATTGACGATCCACTTTTCACCTTCGTCGGGGGAGAGATTGAGCCGGGCAGAGAGGTCACTTAGAGAGAAATGTCTCAGCCCGTGCAGAGAGGAGAAAAAAGGACAACGTACGCGATGTCGATCCGCTGGTGGATGCGGCAGTATGTCTCACTGATGAGGTAGCGCGCGTTATCGAGGAACTACTCCCTGAACTCGCTTAGGAAAAAAATCATTTCCGACGACGCGTTCCGCGAGCTGCAGCTGGTGCTGCGCCGCCTCGAAGTCAAATTCGACATAGAGTTCCTTGAGGAACTTGGTCACCGTCCGCGTACTGGTACACGACCTTTACGACCTCGCGGATCGCATGCCGCACGCGCGAGCTCACGGTAGCCGTCCCCCCGCTCGCCTGCGCACGGCGCGAGAGCACGGCAGAAACGGCGAGGTAGCGGAGGACCCAGGGCGCGGCAGACTGGATGGTGTTGAGGTACGCGGGCGCGAGGAACGTCTCAAGGAGGAGGGTGTGGCCAGCGGGGTGGTTGAAGTGCACGAAGAGGGACAAGTGCACGAGCCACGCGCGCGAGTGCAGCGTCGCGAGCGGTTCTGCGTGCCCCTGCGACTGTGCCGCGGCACCGGAGAGGGGCGTGGCGCCCGCACGCGCGTCAAGCGTCGAGGGGAACGTGTTGAGCTCTTCGAGCGCGACGCCCCACTTTCCCGTGAGGATGTCCGAGGCGAGCTTGTCCCAGTGCGCGGAGGTGTTCAGGTCCGTGTCAATGGAGAGTACGCGAAAGTGGTAGAGGTGGTCCGCGGCGCCCGAATAGTTCACGTACGTACTGGAACTTGCCAAAGTTGTACAGCGCGGTTATTTGCTCGAGGGTAAGCTGCAGAGGGTGGGGAGACACGTCCGCAGTTGGAAACGGCAGATCAAACGGGTGGGGCGCGGAACGTCACTCACATCGTAGTTATCCCTTCAGATAAGCCAGGTTTTGCTTCTTGTCTTGGCGCAGAGCCTGTGCGACGTCTGGGTTCTTAGGCTCACGTCTAATACGGCCTTTGCTTCCTGCTGCAGCTACTCATTAATGCGCTCATTGTTCGCCACTGCCTTTTCTCGAACTGGCCTACCCAAGGGGGAAACCTCCCTGGACCTAGTGTTTATGAGCAGTGGCGATAGTGGCACAACTGAACAGCTTGGAGCCCGCAGATATAAAGTAATAATACCGGATGTCGCGGCCTTTGAGGCAGATGGCGGCACTCGGGAACAGAACAAGGTATGAATACACGTAACTTTTCACGTAACTCACGCCATGATGGCGTAATTATTCTGTTCGGTTTGAGGTCTCGCCAGATATGGGGGCTTCCATGCACTTTAAGCGTCTATAGCTTTGCTCATAAATACACAGCTGCTAATAGTTCTCTGGCCTTGTTCAGACATGCTGGTTTCTCTCGTCACAGTGATCAACTGCCTCGCCCTCTCTACATTCTTCTACATCCTCTTCGCATTTCGTGCCCACAGAAGGCGAAGAGGCTTCCCGTATTCCCGGGCCCCAGGACCTCCCCCTTTGCCTGTCATTGGGAATTTGCTAGATGTCCCGAAGCTCTCTCCTTGGTTAGCCTACGCAAATATGTCTAAGAAATACGGTAGGACTGAGCTCTTCTGATGTATCTCATCGAAACGTTTATGTTTATAGGTGATGTCATATACCTTCAAGTTGTGGGCCAAGTAGTCGTCGTCCTGTGTTCGCCGACAGCCATCAAGGATTTACTCGAAAAGCGTGGAGAGTTGTATGCAGATCGAACATCGTTTCCGATCTCTGAGATGTTCGCCCGATCTTTATCCTTTCCTCGCCATACGCACTGATTCCATTAATGTCCCAGATTGGGTATTGATTGGTTGCTTCCAGTGTCTAGAATGGGAAAATACTGGCGCGAAAGTAGAAAGCTATTAGATCGCAGCCTCCGCCCTGGCGCAGCAGCCTTGGATCGGCGTTTGATTGAGGAAAAGACATGCGTCTTTCTTGGCCAGTTACTTGCCACACCGATGGCCTACCGCAAACATCTCAATCTGTTGGTCCCACCGTCACGTTACCCGATAACTGTTAACTCGCATTGTAGTCTTCAGGGAAAGCTTGTCATGCGCCTTACCTACGGGTATGACTTGAACGACGACGACGATATGATAGTACCACCAAAGAGGGTTGGTGACATCTTAAAACAGTTCCTCTTACCTGGAGCAGCATTAGTAAATCATTTCCCATTTCGTGCGGTTTATTCATCCCCTGCTATCATTTGAGTATCTCACAGCTATTTTCAGTGCGACGCCTCCCTTCGTGGGTTCCTTGGTTCAAGTATGAGCCACTGGCGGGCGAATGTCGGGAGCTGGCACGGAGGATGAGGAACGAGCCTATGGACTTTGTGAGGAACTCCATGGTATGAATTGGGTAACATTCCGGAAATTGTCTCTACTGATGGATTGTCAGCGCGAAGGCACCGCGGTACCATCTCTAGCAACTGAATTCCTCCAAGAGGTAGACCTTCCGAGCGGCTTAGAACGCCAACATGCGGTGCAAGGTATCGAAGATGTTCTAGGGTCTCTGTTCCAAGGTAATTCCCTTCTCCACTTACGAATTCATATAACGCTTACGTCGAGCACCAGCCGGTGCAGATACAGCACGTGTTCTCCCTATGCCCGTAGCTTGGTTCTTGGCTGACACGTGATTTTCAGACCGTTATTGCTATGTCCTCGCTTTTCCTCGCGCTTATTCTTTATCCAGAGGTGCAGAGGCGAGCACAGGCAGAACTCGACTCTGTCATCTCGAGAGATAGGTTGCCAACGTACGGTGACAAGCCGCGTCTTCCATACATAGAAGCGATGAGCAAAGAGTTAATGAGGTGGCATATGGTGACGCCACTAGGTGAGGGTCCCTCGCGCTCGTCAATAGCGCCATGTACTAACATCTAAATGGAGGTGTTCCTCACTCGCTAACTGGTGATGACTCCTATAAGGGCTACTTTATTCCAAAAGGTTTGTAAGCATCCTTCAATGTTGGGTGACGTATTCAACATCCTTCACTCTGTAGGTGCCACGGTCATAGCTAACGCATGGTGCGCGACAGTTAAATGACACAGTTGCTGTCCAGAAGGTTCTGAGATTGATTGTCAGGGCTGTTCTGCACGACCCGGGGTTATATCCCGACCCAGAGGCATTCAATCCCGATCGATTCCTCGACGAAGATGGAACTTTCTGCGACGATCCGATGATCTCGCTGGCGTTTGGCGCAGGCAGGCGGATATGCCCGGGGCGCCACCTCGTCGACGCGACAGTCTTCATCGTGACGGCGTCAGTGTTGTCCGTGTTCAACGTGACGAGGGCCAAGGACAAGTTCGGGAAAGAGATTCCGGTCGCGGCCCCTCCCCTCGAGACGGTCCTACCTGATATTGCCATGTGAGTAAACCTATGACATGAGCCTGTTTGTGGCTGATCTAGTGAAATCCATTGAAAGTTCCGTACCGGAGTTTGAGTGTTCTATTACGCCAAGAGACAAGGTTGCAGAGGACTTGATAAGGGCGAGTGCCTCGGCTTGAACGTCACCGGTGCCGCGCATCCTGCGGGCATCTATTCTCCACCCTTTTCCCACTCCGTCACGGTTGGATCTGCCAGTGTGTTCTGTAAATTTGGGGCCTGTTGTATCAAATATGTTAGTGGAGACGGCAGAGCCACTCTTTATGCGCCTGTGCGACCAAGACCTACGCTGCTACGGACGTGAGTGTAAGAATATAGTAACAGGCAAGGAAATAGGTGTAAAATTTTACGATCCACCACTTGTCCATACCTCCCGAGGTATTTTTCTGAGTATAACTTACTGTAAGAAACTGACATAGAGAATATATGGTTTACAATTGCGAGGCCGAGCAGACGTAAACTGTACTTTTTTAAATCATTTGTGGATATGTTTAGTATTTTTATCTTGTCCAATAACCACTTGTAATAAGAGATTATTCGGATAAACCGCGTGACCGTGACACTAATTTTACGGTCTAGCGAGGAAAGTAAGGGGTCGTCCTGCCATGACCCCTAAATTGAAAGCAGACATATTGTGTACAATCGTAGTCAACGGAAGGGTGTCTCCTGCGACTCATAAGCTCGGGAACGGGCTCAGAGACCGGCCATCTTCCAATTTCGTCCCTCGGCACAATCATTTCAAAGCTTTCCGACTTGGCACTCTCCACAAACATATAATATCACCGTCGTCTTACAGCCGTTTTCATATCGATAGTCCGTTTTTCGGAAAAGCTACTAGCGGACTGAGTTCCGGGATCTCCCGTCGGCATTATTTGCCGAGACTTACCGTGAAATAAAATAAGATAAAAAAAGAAAAGAAAAGAAAAGAAAAGGAAAGGAAAAAAGTTGGAAAAAAGAGAAGAAAAAAGGCAAGTTGAGATTACAACTTTTGATCAATCTACGCATTACCGAGCATAATATCACCAATGTGCACGACACATCACTATTGGCACGTAGCCACGCCTCAATGAAGGAGAACGCCTCCTTGATAGGGTTCGAGCCGATCTGCCTTGCCTCTCATTCACGGGACAAAGGAAAAGTTGATGGTCGGTCGATTTGAGGTATCCAAAGCCGTTCCAGTCAAGGTTCCGGTGCTATACTATCCAACCGTGTTCGGACGCA
>JAKELH010000628.1:0-42183 GCA_021525015.1 Lactarius pseudohatsudake | reverse complement strand
AGTGTCTGATTTTTCCAACTTCTTCTTCCATTCCGTGCTAGTCATGAGTGACTATGTTGCCCCGTCCTTTGAGAGTTTACAGGTACACTCTCCACTTGAAAGCCTCGTTCGCAGGACGTCCTCTCGCCGGCGCCCGAATATCACCCCAACACCCTTATCTCAGGACGGAATGGACCGCTATCCCCCCGTCCCCGTACTTGACGCACCGCCGAAGCACAACACCGGTCTTCCACCCCCGTCGCCTCTGTTACATACCCGCTTTCGTGCCTCCATAGCGACACAGTCGTCATCCAACACACATGGTCGCACTTGTTCACATGTGTCCAACGGAAGTCAGGACATTTCCTATGACGATGACATTAGTGTCTATTCGGTCGCCACGGCTTCCATTCCAAATTCTGTTCCTCCATCTAACATCGTTGTTGACAAAACTGAAGATATCGCTGGCTCGAGTATTAGAGGTAAAGTCCGGAATTTTTTCCAGAGGACACCTCCCCGGCGCCAAGGTGACACTTCGAACACGACAGATGGACATTACGAACGTCATTCAATGGATAGTGCGACAGATCCATTTATGTACCAACAATCACGGTCCTCGTATTCGTCTTCTGTCCCCACTGTAGTTGTGTCGGTGGAGGAAATGGACGAGGCGGTCTATGACTACGAGCATGAGCAAGGGAGTGCACTGTCTAGTCCGACCCCGGGCTCACGGTTACTTGCTGGACGTACGCCCTCTGCCGTGCCCAGGAATGTGAACTTTTCTCGGCCTGTGAAACCAGGCGGTGCCTCCGAAGAGGCCAAGCGCCAAGTCCTCGCACGAAACGCGTTTCGGTCAACATTGACCCACTCCACTCTGAAGCCATCAGAACAGCCTCAGCCGCAGTCATCGCCACACTCCACAGGAGAGCTTTCGTTGTTGGAGGATGCGCAATCTGTATCGACAAAGACACCCGAGAGTCCTTCTAAACCTTCACCCTCACCCCCAACTTCCCCCATGCCTTCTACGCGCCGTCCGTCGAATCTTCGTGCTACCGCCGGCAGTCACCTAATGGGTAACTCTCCATCTGTAACATCTTCGTTGAGCAGTCTCTACTCCGCATACTCGTACTACCAATTGGATAGCCCTTCACCCTCGCCCACAACCGATACACTTCAAGTTCCGCCGTCACCTTACGCCCCCCCTCCGCACACCCCTCCTCCACGTACACCTTCCCCATTGAACTCAGCTCCAGCGCCTAAAAGTAGCCCCGAACAGCTCGTGCTCGCCGATCAACTATTGCAAGAAGGCATACAGCACCACGAAGCTAATCGTCTTAAGGAAGCTGCGGCCGCATTTGAGAGAAGCGCGAAAACGCCAGGAGGGAGCGGCGTAGGCATGTTGATGTGGGGGCTTACATTGCGGCATGGTTGGGGCTGCCCGAAAGACGAGGTCCTTGGGTTCTCCTGGCTGCGCCGCGCGGCAGAGGCCGCTGTTGGTGACCTCGAACACGCCCGCACGGGAATTGACGCAAGTGCGGTACGCGGTGAGCTGGTCCTCGCGATATACGAAGTCGGACAATGCTTCTTCCAAGGATGGGGCGTGAAGAAAGATCAGAAGATGGCCGTGGTGAGTCGCTTGTTTTTTGGTCAGGGGCTATGGGCTCAACCCCCTCAGTCCTATTTTCAAGTCGCAGCAAAGCTTGGCGATATGGACGCACAACAGGAGCTTGCGTTTTGCTACGCCAATGGCCGCGGCTGTAAGAAAGATCGTAAGGAGGCAGCAAAGTGGTACCGTTCAGCTGTAAGATTTACTTGGACTGCGTCCTCGAATAATTGTGAATGCTGACAATTTACCTTTCAGGTCGCGCAGGGAGCGAGCGACGTCGGCCTTGCTTGGATTCACAAGGAGAAGTTTCAGTAACAGCCGTTAGTCGCCCCTGAATATCGCTCAGATCACTCGACACTATACCCCGATGCATATGTTTTGATACCCGATCAACTATGATACGATCGATTAATGCCTTCTCAGATTAGTCTCTCCTAAGGCAGAAGTGGCAATACTCCAGCTGGAGTACCCTCCGTCATGGGTTTTCACCCCAAGGTTCGTCCGTTCCCATACAGTACCAGGAGAAGATCACAAAGACGGCAGGACTCCCGTTCAGGTCGGATTTGTTGTCAGGTGCTCGGTGTAATATAAAGTTACCAAGAATATTTTTTTCATGCACCACGGTGTGGCGATGCAGCCCCCCAGATGCTCTCGTCAATCGGAAAAGGAGAATGGAGGGAGGTGTGACGGCTCACTGAAGGGACCGTATCCCACATACATGTCGCGAACGGCGTGATCGAGTGTGGGCAAGAGAACTTGTCGACCTCTAGGTTGAAGGAAAGAAAGGAAGGTGAGTAGGAGCCAGCAGCGGCATTCGGTGATCGTTTGGGATTGCACGACGCGGTGCGAATACCTCGCGTTCGGATGCAGTTGCGGAGAAAGTGTTTCTAATCAAAACGCGGTCACTGTAAGTCAAGTTAACGGCAACTAGGGTCGACTGAGCAACGACTCCTAGGGCCGTCACAAAATCAGAAGATATCGTCGTTACTATAACTGTCGTTCGGATACACGCCAGCGAACGGATCATCTGGTCTTAGTCAAAGGGGAGTCCCTGACCCTACTAGTCAGTGGGGACCACATGAGATGCCCCTGTTCGAGTCACAGTGGGTACATCGCCCTCGTGTGTCGGACGTCTGTACCTTGACTGGAAACGGGCAAGTTTTTTCTTCCCCCTGTCTCTTTCTATCGACGGACCGCGTGGTGGAAGCATGTGATGACGTTGACGTGCAAACTTGAAACTTGAAGCTTGAAGATTCACCCATGGACACAGGTGCCTGTGTCGTGTGATGGAAAAAAAAATGTTGTTATGATATTTAACCGTCGTCTTCTGTAACATTCTTCAGAAGTGCAGTTCGCATGCAGGGGCGCACACTGGTGTCAGTTCCGGGATTCCACTACCCGCTTTCGAACACCATATGAGGGAGGTCCATTGTTCGCCTCCATTTCTGAGTTCAGACGCCTCGTCGGTATCATTTGAAGTAAGAGGCAAAATTAATAGCCGCACTGACCGGTAACGCGTAAGGGTGGACAGGACGGAATGCGGACTACAGCCAAGAGCTAAGGACGATAATTAATCAACCGACATCGTGTCCGTATTGTCAGCTAGGTGAAACCTCCAGGGCTTTGTCAAGGCAGCGCCAATGATCGGTCATCCTCACTGACGAAGGAGGGTTAGAAAACCCTTGTTACTACTCTTAAATTTTGGTGATTTCTAACAAGCCAAGAGTCTAGTATGGAGACGGCCTCGCTCGCTTCCAGGGGCACTAAAAATGGGCGAGATTGACCTAGATAGATTCCTGGGTCTTCTTCGTTATCGATATCGGCCGGGAAACGTATCTGGGTCTCCATTTCCTTCTAAATAAAAATACTGGGGTGAAGGGTGCTCGTGAAAGATCCCGTGCCAGTGCATTACCTCTGACTCGGTTTCCATTGCCACGATAGCCACCCCCAAAGCGCTGAGAGTACAGTAGCACTCTGTCCGTAAGTACTTGGAGTCGTGTGGGGGATCACGCCACTGTATGTGCGACTCTTGTGATTAAACGCCTAACATACACAAGTTTATGGGTGACCCGCGGGCCTACCGTAGGTTACCCGACGCTTATTTTGCAGGGTGTCTCTGAGCAGCCTGGTACGTTATTCATCGATAACACGGTGATCAAGACCCGCAATAGTTCGATGCGGCGCCCAGACTGATGGCCAAGGTGATGGCCAAGAGCTAACTGGAGGGTTCCAGAACAAGTACCCGTTAGTTGTTGCGCGGCATCCGGTCAAACACTACCTAATCGGCAAAGTGAGCCAGAGGAACGAGATCGATCACCCAGTGGATGGCTGTAGGGGTCAAAGGAAGTATTCATAGCGAAATATGTCCCTTAAAGCCCTCTCTTATAATCTCCCGATCTAATAAACATCGACGATCACCAGGCGTGCCTCGATCCTCCAACAGATGTAGGGCCCACTGGCAAAACTTCTTCGCCAAAGCATCGCCGGTGGGTTATAATTTAGCGTGAGAGAGTACTGTACTGTAGCGCACGACCTGCCGCTCAGGAATCACATCAGCTTCAAGGAGTACGGTGGCAAAGCTGAGGCGCTCCGTCAAGAAAGATATTACTGTCAGGGCGCCCCAAAGACTAACAAGAGGCGACGAAGATGTAATATAGAATCGTTCACGTGGGCCACGTCTACCATCTTGCGAAGTCGACAGCAAAAATTTCCGATGGGTGGGTCAAGTGTCTGTATCAGTAAAACGATTACGGCTTGAGTACCGCGAGTATCGGCAAATGTAGCGCGCCTGGTGGCGCTAGTGCGCCAGATGGTCATTCCGCAAGTTCCGATGGGCGCAGGCTGTTAACACCCGCACCCAAAAGTGAAAGTGATATGAGGACTTCTTCTGCTGGTGGAGGAGCGTTAGGCGCTAAAAACCTAGAATGGAATCAGAGAATTCTGCACAGCCTGGGCCTGTGACTGAGGTCAATTTTCAGAGACAGAGTGGCGAACAAATTAAACTTGGGGGCCGAATGATCGCAAACTTGATGACGGAAACGCAAAAAAGAAGAATGAGTATGTCAGCAGGGTAAAGCTACCGCATAGTACGCCAACGTTAAGGGGGGGAAGGTTGTGGACCCCAAGGTCAAGCCCCAACCCTGTGGGTTATGCCTTGTTGTTCATACCTTCTTGTCATGAAATGGAGTGCCATTTCCGTACCTTCACAATGCCACCCCACGGCATGTTGGTGGTGGTGGAAGAGAGGTCGAGCCCGTTCTGTTTCACAGTGACAGGGGCCAGGGCCATCATGTCCGACTAGTGCCTTGTCGTAATGGAACAGGCTTCAATACAAGTATATATAGAGTATGGTGTATATGGTTCTACAGTAGATCATTTACCCGCTGGTAGGATGTACTACATAAATGTAAATTTACTGTAACAAAAAAATGAAAATGAAAAAAAAACAGACTCGGACTCACGCGCTTTTCACTCAACGTTCAACGTCTCCCGGCGCTCAGCCGCTGAGAACTGAGTACTGAGTTATGTCAAGCCGTATCACCTCAGTGACTCTCGAGTGGGGGGCCTGGGTGGGAGCCTAAGTGCTACTGCTACGTATAAAGAGGTGCAGGTTGACAAATTCTCTCTATCGACCGACTTCTTTGACCCCTACCTCCACAACAGCCCATCCATCGTGCCTCCTGCGACCCCCACTGAACCCCTCGTTTCTCGTGCCAGAGAGAGAAGGCACTACTCACCACATCCTACAACAAAGTCAGAATAGCGGTTTTGTGAGGCCAACCCCGAGGTCGGTCTCCTTCCCTTCACACCACACACCGTGACCGGTCCCACCCAGTGCAAGTCCCCGTCTACTACCGGTAGAGGTACTTCTCTTGAGCGAAGCACACCGGAACTTGCGAAAAATACCAACGTCGTTGGGAAGGATCATCATCGCGGGCAATATACGAGCCGGGCCTTGACTTGGTATCAGGGGGTATGACTAGTTGGACGCCGCCGCCACGACTCACACTACCACAGCCCGGCAGGCGTTTGAGAACTCGGATTTCTGGCAAGATGAGCAGATAGGAAAGATCTCCGGATTCTACTGAACCAAGCCTCGCACCGAGGCAGTGTATACGATACGTTATCGTCTGTCCCTATGGTGCCATCACTTTATCGATTACTCGCCGGACCAACACAACGTTCACTAGAGTAGCCTGCCAGCGCATGTTAACGTTCTATTTGCGCATTACGGCTCGGATTGCCGAAAGCGAACCGCCTTCAGGCTATAATCGCCCCGATTCCTCACCTCCGCCTATCCTGCGTGTATTCTCTTACAGCAGCTGTAGGGCTGCTTGTCAATTTTAGCCTCCGCCCCCATGGACTTGGAGTGGACATGCATGGCTTAGCTTCAGTTACAAGAAAGTATGTACCTCTAGTGCGGACGTGTTATTGACACATATTTGAATGCGCTATATCGTAAAAATGGCCATTCTGCACTCCGCTGGCGGCGTTCGACTTGACGTTTTCCAGGTTAGGGAACCACTCCATCAGCCAAAATATGTCCCCGTAATCCATATAGCTTTTCATAGTTTGCCTTGCGGCTCGACGGGCTTCGCGCCGCACGCACTCCGCGCATATAACCGGGATATCGGAAGCAGTCACGATGGACGTTCTCAGCGGCTGAGGTTCCGTTCGTTCGGTTTACACGAGCATCACACCCTTCCGTCAAATGGTTTCATTGTAACTGGAATAGCGCTTGAAATTTTACACAATCGAGGAAAATTAATCATGACGCCCATCGGTATTTGTATAACTGGAGGGTATTTGTCCAAACTCGGGGACGGCGTTATAAGAGCAGCTACTAGGATAAGGTCCTGGTACCCACACTCAACCATGCAAAACCGCGACGTTGTCCCGAATTCACCCCCCCCAGAAAAGTGCGATTGCTCTCTTGCCAGTGGGGATCTACCCCGGCGCACTGAAAGCTTCGGGATCACCAAAGCTTTTGACCATCAAACCCTTGGCATCTGGGACTTGTACATAGAGAAACCTTCAATCAAGTGGCACATTCCATTATGTCCCTTCCTCGCAGATAAGACCCAGTTCATCGATGACCTTCAATATTTATGGAGGGCCATACACGATCTCAGTGGCCCATTGCTACTCGCTCGCCTGGCTGTATCCGCAGCTCTTGCTCTTTCTCCAGCAGCTTCGCTTTGGTAATGTTCTGGCAGAATCGTGGTGGGTGGTGCTAATATAAATTCCAGGTTCACCGGGAACTTCTTGCGATTGGTGAGCCTGACTTCGTGACATCGCTCAATATCCTTGAGCTCGGGCCATAGGTACAAGCAACGATCAATAACGGGGAATTAGATGGACCTACGCTAGTCCGACTCATGTGCGGCCGTGTGGCATGCTCTCTTGCGCAGTGCCTGCTCGAAAGAGTAGACGGATGGTTGTACCTTGCCTTCGATGACTTCGTCAAACGTCATTATTCACGATATGCTTTCAAACACGTCGCGCGTATCGACGTCCCTACTTTCATGGACCCTTCGGTATCTCAACGACTGGATGCCGTGTCGCTGAGATACGGCTTCTGCACAGTGGGACGCACCCTGGACAGCCTCTTGCGCAGTGGATGTAGCATTATCGTGCTGTTTACACAAGTCAGCGTTCTTGCCGCGATATTGCGAGAACAAGGGATGGGCTCCACCTTGGGCTTTCTGACGTGCCTTTGCCATCTGGTTGTATGTGCCCTAACGCAAATGGAGCTCTCAAATAGTAGCCTAGAGGGACTAGGTTTGCCAATCCCCCACTGGGGTGTTGCTTCTCATCTTCATATTTGCTGTAGCATATGCCGCCACAACCCGGAACGAAGATTACGTCAAGATGGAAGGTCTCAAGCAACTTGTCAGTGATCGAGAACACCGCCAGGAAATAGTTGTCAATGGTCTTGGTCCCTATCTTTCACGTCGTGCGTTTTCTCCAATCGTGCGCAACAGGTTCATTCACCATCATGCTACCAGAATTTCTTGAACTTAGTTGTCGCCTTGGAAATCGCGCGGGTGAATTTTGGAGCCACTTTCTCATTTACCAGCGCAAGACAAACCATGTGATTCATCTCGTGAAATGGTTTGCTGGTGAACTGCCCGAGGTGAACGGGAGCCTCCAAGGAAGTATCTTCTTTTCTGACTGTTTTCTCAAGATCGCTTTCATTTTGATAGTGTCGCAGAAACTGGTCAACTTTCCTATGGCTCTCGCTGCATTCACACTCACCCAGTCAGCTGCTAAAAACCTTCGTTTAAATTTGAACTCAATCTTCCAGCAAACCGGCGATTTTTCCAGTCAATTGTCCAATCTACGCGCAATATACGCAGTGAGCGAGATAGAGAACCAGGTTGTAGACGGAACCGAGGACTTGAACCCTAGTCGTGATGGTGTCAGCTTGGAATTCGAGTCGGTCATCACTGCGGACCTGTGGAGCGCTTCCTCATGGCTTTTTAGGGACGTATCCTTCAAATATCCTGGAAGCAAGAGCTATGCACTGCGTCACGTATCCTTCAAAGTTCAACCAGGCCAACTTTGTGTAAGGAGAAGGAGTTGACTTTACTAGACTAACATATCTTAACCTGGAGCAACTAGGTTATTGTGGGATTCAACGGCTCTGGCAAAAGCACGATACTGAAGCTAACGGCGCGTATATTCGACGCGACCGAAGGGACGATTCGCATAAATGGTTGCGATGTACGAAGATTGAAACTGGATGACCTGCGTCGTTCAATGGCAGTTCTGTTTCAAGACTACTCCCTCTTCCCGGTATCAGTGCGTCTCACACTGGCAATGGCCTTTCCTACCAGTGCCTCAGAATAGACTACGCACAGATCAAAGACAACATTGCACTTGGTAATCCCAATCATGCGACCGATCAGGACCTCATAAACGAAGCTGCACGACTCGGAGGTGCGGACTCTGTCATTAGGCGTCTTTCCGACAACTGGGACACATACATTTGTCGCCCCGACTCTGTCCACGACGTGATTCGCATCCAACACAAGGATGACGACGGTGCTATTGATCGTGAACTGCGCCGAATGACAGGAACACAACTACCGCAAGGACTTAGTGGTGGACAGCAGCAAAGAATTGCTGTGTAAGTCTAGAAAGTCTTTCTCCTGGGCCTGGCCGAATACAACTCTTCATTCAGCGCACGCACTTTTATGCATACTCTGGGGAGAGACACCGCCGTCGGTCTGCTGCTGTTTGACGAGCCGAGCGCCGCACTTGACCCAGTTGCCGAGCATGGTATGACTCCGTGCTCAGCACTCAGACCTCACTGGTAATGAAGCCTGAAACCAAACCCAGACCTTTTCTCGCGACTTCACGAATCCCGTGGAAAGAGGACGATGGTCTTCTCAACTCACCGCTTTGGAAACTTGACAAAATACGCGGATATAATTCTGTACGCGGTTTCAGGAATGTCGGTCAGCGAACACTGCTAAACTCCCTGTTTCTAGGTATATGAACGAGACGAATGTCATCGAGAGCGGTACTCACGAACAGCTGATGGAAGCCAAAGGCGACTACGCCCACCTATGGAAATTGCAGGCGGCGGCCTTCCAGTGAAGGTAGGCAGCCGGCTTGAATCCGCTAGTCAAGTTTTCCTGTCCGATCATGTGGGACATCACATAAAATCCACAAAAAAATACGTACACACACGCACCGTCCTCTTCATTCTTGGTAGGTAGTTAAAAGCAGAGGGTTGTCGTTCCTCAATCACCCATTCTCCCAGTCACATATTCTCCCGTTACAATGAGATTCGCGCAAAAGAGAGGCTTCGATGATTGAGAGTCCGAGTCACACGTCTCCCAGTACATCTCCTTTGCATTGTCAGTTTCTACGATCGCGCAGAGCCGCCTCGAGGCGCCACGACCCGCCCGCCGCAAACCCAAGCAGATCTTCTCGCCATTGTTCTCCAGCCCATAGTCACTTCAGGTTTTGTTACTCTCGCATGTACGACGTTCAGCCCGTTTCCGGCCCCCCAATAATCATGATGTTTGTCGGTGTATGTTTTTCTTACCCATTTCACAGACAGGTTGCCCATGATTCCGTTCTTTTCTGTTGACCAGCACATCACTCGTACGAGGGTATACCGTTCACCACCCCAGATGGACGTGGGGCTCCCGGTTCGCGTCACTTGTATTGGCCAGAACGACCAACCAACCCCCTGTGAAGCTGATTAGCACTGTGTTTCGCTCTCGGTCGACTTGGAGGGCTCTCAACGGCCCCGCTGTTGTACAGCAGAAATCTGAAGGCAAGACAAGAAACCACATCAGGGGAGTACAGGGATTTGATCAAAGCGTTAGAAATTGTAAAGAGTGCTTGGTCTGCATGGGCTAAAGGCAAGAGCGTTGCCTCCAGATCTCGGGTCACAGGTCATTTTGCTACCACGAGGGCTCATCTGATGTCGCCGGAAGCATATTACGAGGTGTGGCCATCGAAAAAGCCCATGTCGATAATGGTTGAAGACCTGAAGCGGCCTTTCGATATTCTGGCGCTTTCCCAAACCAGAATAACACCTGAGGTACTGACTGAGATAAACTCAATGCAGGGAGGCCGAAGCAGAAGTTGGGCAAATAGACTACAAGTTATTTAAAATTTAACTTGAAACTGATTGTGAAGGCTTCACTTGCTATGGGCAGTAACAAGGACAGTAATGATCCAAGGCCTCCGTGACGGAAGCGGGCCTCTCGAAAGTGGAAAAAGCTGGACACATTTCCATAGGCGATGATGCATCGATATACGCAGCAACATTTAAATAAAATAAAACAACCTTTTCCATGCCGTAGGGAACGAGTCATTGTGTGCTAGCACCTAGCTGTGTGGATACAATGTTCGAACACAGTACTTACGTGTTCCGAGAGTTTCAACTTATAAGCTCTTGGAACTTCTGGCATATCTACGGCACACGGAGATTTGGTGGGATGCAATAATGACTGGAAAGGCGGCCTGGAACTTCCCCCAACGGTCAGTATTTGGTCTAGTGCACTGGTAGCCCAGGGTGGGCGATCAGCGGTGATGTACTCAATCATGAGGGGCATGAGAGACGGGGCGGAGATATCGCCGTACGTTATGGTGTGCCTTGAAGCGCACCCTTGAGCGCACCTGCGAACTCTGGATATTACAGTACCCACGATGCTCAGAGTCATCTGACCGACTGACTGGGAGGTCATCGTGGTCATCGCCGAGCCGCTCTGGTGGGGAACCGCGAGTCATTGCCATTGTCAAATATGTTACGAATTTATCAATCATAGGGATTTCACAGGCTTTCTTCAATGTCTCGCCCTGCAGTGCGCGCTGACAGCTATGAGTCGTGTGATCCGTGGTAATTTCATGATCCATGATCGGCGAAACAGTTCCCGGATTGCCGGAAAGTACCACCAGAAATTCCGAATGTAGCCACGCGCAGGGACGACTCTCACTTACCTCCATACAACATTCGAGCCCGAGAGCATACTTACCCACAGCACAGGGCCTGTAAAATCGCGGTGGTTGATGGATTTCATCACCTCAGTATAACCCCGGGGCTTCCGCCCGTAGTTGGGAGTTGGTTCATTCACTCAACATTTCTTTGGCCCTTGGTCCAAAACTCCCTTGTCCAAACGGATTTAGTGGACGTGCCTGGAACCTTGGCTGGAAAGTAGCGCCTGTGGGGCAGTGGCTGTGGTTCACCGTACGGGCTGCGGTTTCATCCAGCCAGTTCTTAATCACTGACAGGATCTTTTCTCTTCAAGTCCCCTCCTCTTTTGCAACCACCAATGCCAGAAAAACTCACCTGGATCAAGCTCAACCCCTATGTTTCCGTGTCTTGCCAGCCGAACACCCCCAATGGCCGCATCGTAGTGAAGGACAACGATGTCTCTCCCTCGTGCGTTCTACTGCCGTTACACATACGCATTCCCTAACTTTTCAATGACTCAGCATCATCTTGCTCTTCGCTTGGAGTAAGCACACTTCTTTTTTACAGTTCTCAGTCTAGACCTAAAGCCCAAAAGTGGGTGCGCGATTCTACCAGGTCCTTGAGTACGCAGACCCCCTTCACGAGCTATTCCCGTCATCAACCATAGTCATCATTGGCTCGTGGGCCGAATTCGTTTGGCGCTCGCAAACACACCTCGTGCGTGCACTGCCGTTCATTCCGTTAGGTGCCTAGTTTATTCACCGTCACTATCAGAATACGGCAATGATCCCGGTCGTCGAGCTCCTTCAGAGCGAAAAAAGCCAAGGCTCCCGCTTTCGGGGAGTTCTTGTCCATGTTATGTCCAACGGTCCGTAGCCTTCTACAACTTGTTGTCGCATCTTTCATATTCATGCTTCTCCACTAGGCGGTGGCTGGCAATTCATGACTCTTCGCAAAATACTCGCAAAATTCCCGCTTTCTAATTCTGAACGAGCGCCGACGGCTCTCATCCTCGATTCCGTACCCGACGATAAGGGTCTCCAAAACTCCCTGCGCGCCGTCTCCCCGACGAACCCCATCTTACGGGCGCTCGTCTTCCCATTCCTTGTCTGTCTCTATTTCGCTATCTACCTCTACAACCGCCTCATGGGCCGCCCTCCGCTCTTTGCCGAGCTGCACGCGACCCTCCTCCAACCCGAAATTCTGCCCTTTGTGGTTGCTGGCCCCGCCCCGCGCCTGTATGTGTACTCGCAGAGCGACTCGCTCGTCCTCGCCACGCGCGTCGAGCAACATATCGCTGCTGCTGCGCAGCTCGGCCTAGACGTTGCAGTGGAAGAGTTCGAAGGCACAGGCCACGCCGCCCACATGCACGCGGATCCAGAACGGTACTGGAGTGCGGTGCATAGCATGTGGACGGGCGCGGTCTCTCGCAAGGGCTCCAGAGCCCCCCGCTAGCCCTCCATGGTCCTCGCACCCCCGCTTCTTTTGACGGTCTCGTTCCCGAGCGACATTTTAGTGTTATAGATTTTCTTGTAGATATGTTTATACTGCCCGCCTTAATTTTTCTTTTTTTTTTGAATCTATCATTGAGCGTCGTCGAGTACATAACCCTATGACTTAACTATTACAATACCTTCTTGCGTGACTCTCCACCCAAGCTCACTTTGATTTCCCCGCTCAACCCTCTGTCGAGACGTTGTGTAGCAACCCCCCAACGTAATGCTGGGTGCCCACATCAGGCTCCGCACGCACGACGCGGGCCAACCGCTCCGATTACCACGTTGCTTTCGGAGATGTGGGGATGTGGGGCCAGCGATGAAGCGAACATGCATTCGGCCCGTGATGCGTGATGGATGCACGATTGACTGACCGGCGGAACCATCGCGCCTAACACCGGCAGGTGAATACAGTTAAGGTAGCCTCTGTTGTAGTCTACGTTCCCTGATGACAGCCCGCTCGGGCCCCTGGATGTGGTTTGGCTCAGGCACTAATAGTGAAACAATACGCGATGGTTTGTTGGAAGTAGAGCCGCTGGTTTGCGTCATAATCTCGTAGAGCAACGGCGCAGACGAACCGCCGATCCCCTGCCGTCCCCGAGGTGACCGAGTGGATGACCAGTGCAACCTTTTATTTAGTAAGTGACTGAATCCGTGGCTGCTGTTATCCACGGGAGGGGACTGCGGCACTCCCTAGACTGTGTCTATCTTTGACAAAGAGCTTCTGAGTCGGAGAATGCTGTGTGAGAAGCACTTTGATAATTTTTGCATGTTTCGTAGGGTGGAAAATAAGATCCCAATGACTAGCGGGGCACGACTCAGAGGCGTCGAAGGATTCACTGCAGATCGGTAGGCGAACAGAGGATCCGCCAGCGGCGGAGATACAGTCAGTAGTACAGTTTGGGGCCTCACGATGGCGATTTTGAACACGGAACTTGCCAGTGGGCGCAACGCCGGTGGGACAGTATCTTGAGTTCACAATAAACGAGGAATGAACTCGTACAGCACTGATACAGTAAGTTACGCCGAAGGCCGATATGCAACTGTACTGCCACTTGATAATACGATCTTGCCAGCACCACCTGTTACTAATGGTCTTATCTTGCTAATAATACGTCTTCCGTTATCTGTGAGCGTCCTGCCGTATACATGCGACATAGAAAGCTCGCCGGCGGTCGAGTGGGGGTGAAGTGAGGGCGTAAAGGAGTGATTTAATTTGAACCGAACTGCGCAAAAATATGTGAAATCCGGTGCACGCCGATTGCGACAACCCTGAGTAATCCAGGCTCGCCAGGGCGTCCTTTAGCAATTAACGCAAGAATGATTGATCGTACGTGACGGCCAGTTTTCTCTTCACCAGCCATTGGTATAATTAAAAAAGGATATGTTTTAGTAATGTTGGACGTACAGCCCAACCAGGCAAGCGAACGACGGCATACACGAAAAGGATCTATGCAGGGAGCCTAATAGTTTGATACATCTTCCTGCTTATACCGTCAATACCCCGGGTAGAGGCACTGGGTACTTCACTCTGTTAAAAGCTATATCTGAGATCAACGTGCCGGAGGGAACCGGTGGAAGACTCTTCGGGGTAGCCACGTTGGTGCTTGTTTCAGTCGTAACTTGCACACCGTCGGTGCCCGTGCGTGCCTTGAGCTGGCTGAACGTAACAACACCTCCCGGTCCGTCGAGCTTCTCACGGAGGTTATCTCGTGAGTTCAGGCTGAAATAGGACGTCAAGAATCAATGAGATCGCAAAGGAACAGCGAACAAAGAAGGACGAACATCGACATGAATCCGCAGAAATAGAGTCGCATCGTGATGAAGAAGGACGGCACGTACAGGCCCACAGTTCGATACTTAGCGAGCTTCGTTCAGGAGAGGAAGTCAATAGCCTGGGGATACAGGAGGTAAAAATGGACACTACCAAAGCGACGCAAGAGATGGCAAACACTCTGCAGAATAGCAGAATGGTAAGAAAAGAAGTCGACGCCCATCACCGTGCTGGCTCACAAGTTAAGTGCGCCGCAATTGATAGTATAAATCGCGAGAAGGTTCAACACGTTGTTTGTTCTGGCAAGAGACCCAGTGTAAACAAAGTAACCACATTTTAGCAATGTTTGGCACGAACGTACCTCCGAACCTGACTGCGGTTACTCAAGAGGGCGTGAACCATTCCAAAAGTGATAAGGACGTCGCAGAGGACCTTGCAACCGAATGTGGCCATGGAAAGCCCCTGGTATTGACGATAATAAGTGATCGCAGCTCAACTCATCATACGAGGAGTAAACAAACCTGAAAGCGATTGCCCAGATCGTGTATGTGCTCCAGGCTAGATGCCAATACAGTTAGTAAGAAGGTAAACAACGTGTGTGCAACTATGGCTGACACTTTTGCACAGTAGACTTAAGTCGAGGACAACACCTTAGCGACCTACAACCAAAGAAAGGAACAAAGGGGAGAAACATACAGATCCCAATAGCTTACAAAAGTCGGTTTAAAATAAGGCGCAAGTCTCGGGATATGCCAGTGCAGAGGAACTCACCAAATGAGGTCAGTGAGACGACGGACTGCCCATATGAGTGGGTGCCAGCTCCGAAAAAATTAGGTATACTGTACGTACGATCGCCGCTGGTAGGTATGGAGAACCTTTACTTACTGGACTAAAATAAGTATCCCATAGATGGAAAACTCCAGTAAACTCACGACGATAAATCCTATATGCGTAAAAGCTAAGTCTCTTTCAGAAAGGGCTTCACGGGCTCCCAATGAAAACGTACAGCTCTACAGAAACTTCAAGGATATCTGGTCACGTATATAAGCATTGCGGACAAAGTTGATCACAACAGACTAGCGCACAGCTGGATAAAGTAATCGCCTTCAGAGAGAGGTTTGTTTTTGTAAGTTTCAGGATAAGCCGTGTCAGGCGACACAAACGTACGGGAAGACTCCTGGAAACGCCATAAGCACTTCAAATACATACGACAGTATTTTTGGAGTTGTTCACCATGGTACAAATGGGAGGGACTGATAATCCCCAAAATTTGTAACGTTAAGATGATAATTTGTCTGAATAATGAAAGCCACATTGGCCGAGTCAACGAGCCTAGTCGAAGGTGATGTCACTATCATCGATTGGATAGCGAAGCTTTCAAAAACGTATACATCAAAAAAGCGACCTGCAAGGGTTCATTAAGATCCCGAGCATAGGATATAGCAAGTGGGATCTCACAAAGGACTTTAGGGGCCATCGATCCCTTGAGCTGTGATTATTATAGTAGGAATAGACTTGCAACCAGGTAATACCATAGATGCTAGATGACAAATCAGGCTCAATCAGATCCTGGAACGGCGTATTACAGACAGTGGAACGTACGTAGACGAGAGGATCGTTCCGATGAAAAATGCCCCAAGAGTGTTGTGCACAGGGATCAGTGCGGGCATGGCAGACAAAAGTAAAGACAGGCAGAATCAGAATCGACAGCAGTAAAAGGGAAAGGCGAACGATAGGAGCGGTCGATTATCCAACTCACAGCGCTGTTTATGAAGGCCTCCCTCGTGGCACCTGCGCAAATAGGAAGGTGACAGGTAGTTAAATGAATGATACCATCAGGAGGCTGTGCGTGGGGCACGCCACAGCCTACGGTCCTTTCAAGTTAGCTGGTGATGATGCGCTGGTTCTGAGGATCGTGTCGACAATGTCTGGGGGTCTTGAATTTATGCATAACAGTGGTCCTGAAGCCTGTCCGGCATAGCCGTTGATTAAATCTATCAGAGCCAATCCGTGACGAGAAAGAACAGACCTTCCTATGGCCGGTACTGTAAATTAAATCTATTCCCAAGAGCCAGAGACATAGTGACCAGGCCGACCAGGCGTGCGGTACAGCAACCACTACTAGTAGCTTATGCGTTTCACCTCCAATGCCGCGTATGGCTCCGGCTTGGGCGAATATCCATACCGCGGCTCAGGGTTTTCTGTCCAACAGATCTGCTCGCGAACACCCTTACAATTAGGTGTGAGAACTCATTGATGAACTCTCCAGAATCCAGACAGCCCTCCACATAAATGCATCTCCACTATCAGTCCCAAATGCATCTTGATGTTCCTGCACAAACTTTCGTACATCGAAAGTAAAGTGTAGAGTCTCGGCTCAGGGGGGAATACGGTCGCGTCGAGCTTGGGTGTGCGGCGCGTCTAAATTGCCACGTCAGTACAGATGAATAAATTGTCTCAGCACACGCCATATGCTGTACCTACTCGTTCACAAAGAATGCACTGGTCCCGACTGGCACGGTCTCCCTCTTTGCTCTTGCACGAAGGACGACATCCTTCAACAGAGCCTCCGGAAGGACCAAGTCAACTATGGGCTGGAGCCCAGGAAGGACGTCTGGAATGACGTGCATCTGGTAAAGACGTTCCATCTGAGAGCTTGTTTGGAAATGGATATTACCATGAGAACGGAGAGGTAAAGCAACGTATGAGAAGGTCCAAAGCGCCTTCGTTTCGCCAGTGTTGTTTAACGAGGTGACGACAAACTTCCTGGCTCAATTCCGCTGTGAACAAGAGTTGCGTCAGTCAAGCCGCAGTCAAAGCTGAGCGCTGAGCAGGAAGACAGCCCGAAACCTATCCCATTCGCAACCTTCCACCTCGCTTCTAGTAGGTTTATTTGCGCCATGACCCCCAGCACCTCCAGCCGCTTTTTTGCGTCGTCCCCGACATCCTCGGTAGGTACCATTCCTTTCTCCATGCTCGGCCGAAGCGCGTCAGCTCCCACTTGCATTGCAGCGGCGTCTGCACGAATGTAGGCGAGAGCTTGGTCATACGTAGGCGTTTGCCCGGCTCTCACTTTCCCGCACTGTGACCAAGACTGACGTCAGGTGCGACGGGCGGATTCCGGTCTCGTCATATACAGCAGACGTGGAAAGCTCGCCAGCGGTCAAGGAGGAGTGAAAAGAGGGCGTTAAAGAGTGATTTCATTTGCGCCGAACTGCGCTGAAATCACTACTGTACAGCGTTATCATGGTCAGACCCGCGTAGTCTGTGACTCCGAACCAGTAGATTCATTACTCACGTGTTTTCCCACACGCCACTTTCCTTTTTTATCGCAACTTCAGTCGCAACTTCAGGCCCCATCGGCACAAGCCATAATGACTAAGCAGACGATGCGATTCCAAAAACGGTCTGACCCTGCTGAGTCAGGTATGGTGTTGGGATTTTAGCACGACAGGAAACTCATATTATGACCGGACGTATACTCTATATCTTCCCGCCTATACTGACTTCTCTCTGTTAAACGCTATTACACTGTCCGAGATCGAGGAAACTGGTGGAAGACTCTTCGGGACGCCCGCGTTGGTGCTTGTTTCAGTCGTAACTTGCACGCGGCACGGGACTGTGGAGCCCGTGCGTGCATTGAGCTGGCTGAACGTGACAATACCTTCCGGCCCGTCGAGCATCTCGCGGAGGTTATCTCGTGAGTTCAGGCTGAGATAGGACGTCAGGAATCGAGGAGATCGCAAAGGAACAACGAACAAAGAAGGACGAACATGGACATGAACCCGCAGAAATAGAGTCGCATCGTAATTAAGAAGGACGGGGCATATATGAACGCAGTTCGATACTTGGCAAGCTTCGTTAATGACAGGGAGTCAATAGCCTGGGGACACAGGAGGCAAAGTGAACAATACCAATGTGACGCAAGAGATGGCAAACACTCTGCAGAGTAGCACAATTGTCAGAAAAGAAGTCAACGCCCATCAGCATGCTGACTCACAAGTTAAGTGCGCCGCAATTGATAGAATAAATCGCAAGAGTGTTCAACACGTTCTTTGTTCTAGCAGGAGACCCGGTGTAAACAGAGTAACGGCATTTTAGCAATGTTTGTGGCACGAACGTACCTCCGAACTTGAGTGCGGTTACCCAAGAGGGTGCGGACCATTCCAAAAGTAATAAGGACGTCGCAGAGGACCTTGCAACCTAATGTAGCCATGGAAAGCCCCTAGTATCGATGATAATAAGAGATTGTAGTTCAACTCATCATACGAGGAGCAAACGTGCCTGAAAGCGATTTCCCGGCTCGTGTATGTGCTCCACGCTATATGCCGACCCAGTTAGCAACAAGGAAAACAACGTGAGCAACTACGGCTCACACTTTTGCACAGAACACTGAAAGACAAGGACAACAACACCTCAGCGACCTACAATCAAAGGGACAGAGAGGAGAAACATACAGATCCCAATGGCTTGCAAAAGTCGGTTAAAGTTAAGGCGGACGCCTCGAGGCATGCCACTGCGGAGGAACTCACCAAATGATGAGAGTGAGACGGCGGACTGCTCATGTGAGTGGGTGCCAGCTCCGAACAAATTGGGTATACATACAATCGCTACCGGTAGGTATGGAGAACCTCTGCTCACTGGACTAACGTAAGTCTCCTACAGATGAACAAACACTAGTAAACTCACGACGATAGATCCTATATGCGTAAAAGCTACGTCTTTCAGTAAGAGCTTCATGGACTTCCCATGAAAATGTACTGCTCTACAGAAACCTCAAGGATATCTGGTCACGTATATAAGCATTGCGGACAACGCTGATCACAACAGACCAGCGCACAGCTGGACAAAGTCATCGCCTTCAGAGATGTTTGTTTTTGTAAGTTTCGGGACAACCCCCGTGCGTCAAACACAGACGTACGGGAAAACTCCTGGGAACGCCATAAGAACTTCAAACACAAACAACAGTACTTTTGGAGTGGTTCACCATGGTACGAGTAGAAAGGACTGATAATCCCCAAAATTCGTGATGCTAGCATGATAATTTATCTGAATAATGAAAACCACATTGACCGAGTCAATGAGCCTAGTCGAAGGTGGTGTCACTATCATCAATTGGATAGCGAAGTTTTCGAAAATGTATACATCAAAAAAGCGACCTGCAAGGTTCATTAAGATCCCGAGGGTAGAACATAGAGAGTGGGGGGCTCACAAAGGACTTTAGAGGCCATCGATCCCTTGAGCTGTGACTATTATAGTAAGAATATACTTGCAACCAGGTAACGCCATAGATGCTAGATGACCGATCAGGCTCCATCAGATCCTGCAACAGCGTATTACAGACAGTGGGACGCACATGGACGAAAGGATCGTGCCGATGAACAATGCCCCAAGGGTGTTGTTCACAGGGATCAGTGCGGGCATGGCAGACAAAAGTCAAGAAAGGATGAATCAGAATCGACAGCAGTGAAGGGGGAAATTGCGGTCGATGGGAGCGGACGATTACCCAACTCGTAGCGCTGTTGATGAAGGCCCCTGTCATGGCGCCTGCGCATGCGCAAATAGGAAAGTGACAGATAGCCAAATGAATGATCCCATCAGGAGACTGTGCGTGGAGGCACTCCACAGCCTACGGTCCTTTCATGTTAGCTTGTGATTATCCGCCGGTCCCGAGGATCGTGTCGACCATGTCTGGAAGTCTTGAGTCTATGCATAACAGTGGAACTGAAGCCTGTCCAGTACAGCCGTTACAGCCGTTGAATTGAGCCAAGTGCATGAGGTAAACGATGACGAGAAAGAACAGATCTTCATCTTCCCTCGGCCAGTAAATTAAATATATTTCCAAGAGCCAGAGATTTGCAGTAGCAAGTCGTACAGTAGGCTGACCACTAACTTATGCGTACCGTTTCACTTCCTTCGACGCCGTATATGGGTCTGACTTGGGTGGATATCCATACCGTGGCTCAGGTTTTTCTGCCCAACAGATCAACTCGCGAACACCCTTACGATTAGATGTGTAAACTCACTGATGACCTCTCTCCAGATCCCAGTCCGCCCTCCACATAAATGCACCCCGGCCATCCGTCCCAAGTGCATGTTCCTGCACAAACTTTCGTAAGTCGAAACCATCTCGCGGGCGAGAGCGAAACCTTCGCAGTCGGGTCCGCGTGGGAAGTAGTAGCAAGACATTACGATGGCATGGCATCCCCCACGTAGGGTGCAGGGGCACATAAGGCGCGCGCGATATGGAAGGGAGCAAACCAGTGAATGTCGCAGAGAGGCTAATATTCGGCCTATTGATAACACCGTATCATCATCATGTACACATGATGGGAGTGAAATGGACTAACCAATAAAGATACATCCTGAATGACTGATTGTCCGGAACGTCTGCGGCAGATTCAGATTGTGCCAGCGTACACTAAGTGATGGGGTTACCTGGATAAGTAAAGTGTAGAATCTCGGCTCGGGGTGGAATGCGGTAGCATATAGCATGGGCAGGCGGCGCGTCTAAACGTGGTCAAGTCAGTACAGATGAATTAATTGTCTCAGCACACGCATATACATGCTCGTTCACAAATAAGGCGCCGGCCTCGACTGGCACGATCTTCCTCTTTGCTCTCGCACGAAGGCCGACATCCTTCGGCGGGGCCGCCGGCAAGATCGCACGCAAGTCAACTGTGGGCTGGAGTACAGGAAGGACGTCTGGACTGACGCGCATCTGGTGAAAATGCTCCATCTATGAGCTTGTTTAGAAATGGGTATTGACATGAGAACGGGGGGATAAAGCTACATACGAGAAGGTCCAAAGCTCCTTCGTTTCGCCAACGTTGTTCAACGAGGTGACGACAAACTTTCTGGCTCATTTCTGCTGTGACTAAGAGTCACGCCGTCAGTCAAGCCGCAGTCATGGTCAAAGCTGAGCAAGAAAACAGACCTATCGCATTCGCGGCCCTCCACCTCACCTCTGGCAAGTTTATTTGCGCCACGACCTCCAGCACCTCTAGCCGCTATTTTGCGTCTTCTATATCCTCAGTAGGTACCAATTATTTCTCTATGCTTAGCCGAAGCGTATCAGATTCCACTTGTACTGCTGCTGCGTCTGGACGAATTTAGGCGAGGGCTTGGTCATACACAGAGATGACGCCAGGTGCGGCGGGGAAATTCTATTCGCGAGGTCTCGCCGTATACAGCAGACGTGAAAAGCTCAGCAGTTGGGTGAGGAGAGGGCGTTAAAGAGTGATTTCATTTGCGCCAACCTGCGCCGATCTTTGCGAGTCACTGTTTTGCTACCTGAGGGGAGGGAGGACGGGTGCCGCGCCGAGAGGGAAAGGAAGGAACGGTGCGCCGCATAGCGGAAACACGTCGTAGACAATCTATAGGGCCCTTTGGTGTCCTCGAAGGTAGCGAACGTTAAGGTAATATGGGTGGAAAAGGCGGGCGGAAGCTCGAACTGCTTCTCGATCGAAAATGAGGTTATGTGTCCGAGGCGAGGTCGCGACGGGCGGGCAGGGCCTCCCAGAGCGAGCTGATGCGTGTTGGACGTGGCTAGGCAAAATAGGCAAAATTATTTGAACCGAACTGGAAGAAAATAAGCAGGAGAGGAACGAGCACGTGCCCTCGGGCAAAGACTGCTCTTCGCCAACGTTTGTGCCTCACACCATAGTCACACCGTCTCAGATCGGTGGGTCTGGTGCGCGCCGATTGTCACTCGATAACCCTCCCGCCAGATGGCATCATTTAGCAGTGATTGATGATTGATCGTACACGGCATCAAGCCGCTATCGGCATAATTTAAGAGACATATTTTTGGTAGGGTTGGAAGTACTACAGCTCAACCAGGCAAGCGAACGACGGTACACACGCACGAAAAGGGTCTACCCACTGATTACGATATATATTCCCGCTCATACAGTCAAGACCCCAGGTACAGGGGGCACTGGGTACTTCTCTCTGTCAAAGGCTATGACACTGTCCGAGATCGACGTGTCGGAGGAGATTGGTGGAAGACTCTTCGGGACACCAGCGTTGGTGCTTGTTTCAGTCGTAACTTGCACACCGCATGGGCCTGTGGTACCCTTGCGTGCATTACGTAAATTAAACGTGATGACAGCACCTTCCGGTCCGTCCAGCGTCTCACGGAGGTTATCTCGTGAGTTCAGGCTGGGATAGGATGTCAGGAATCAAGGAGTCGCGGAGGAACTGCGAACAAAGAAGACGAACATGGACATGAACCCGCAGAAATAGAGCCGAATCATGATGAAGAAGGACGGTGCATAAAGGAACGCATTTCGATACGTAGCGAGCTTCATTCAGGGAAAGGAAGTCAATAGAGGACACGGGAGGTAAAAGTGGACAATACCAAGGTGACGCAAGAGATGGCAAACATTCTGCAGAATAGCACAATTGTAAGCAAATAAGAAGTCGACGCCTATCAGTGTGCTGGCTCACAAGTTAAGTGTGCCGCAATTGATAGCATAAATCGCGAGAAGGTTCAACACGGTGTTTGTTCTAGTGAGATTCCCAGTGTAAACGAAGTGACTGCATTTTGGAACGAACATACCTCCGAACTTGAGTGCGATTATACAAGAGGGTGTGAACCATTCCAAAAGTGATAAGGACGTCGCAGAGGACCTTGCAACCTAATGTAGCCATGCAAAGACCCTGGTATGGATGATAACAAGAAATTGCAGCTCAACTCCGAGCCATCATACGAAGAGTAAACGTACCTGAAAGCGATTTCCCGGCTCGTGTATGTACTCCAGGCTATATGCCGACCCAGTTAGCAACAAGGAAAACAACGTGAGCAACTACGGCTCACACTTTTGCACAGAACACTGAAAGACGAGAACCAAGACGAGAACAACACCTTAGCGACCTACAATCAAAGGGACAGAGAGGAGAAACATACAAATCCCAATAACTTACAAAAGTGGATTAAAAATAAGGCGAACGTCTCGAGGCATGCCACTCACCAAATGATGAGACTGAGACGGCGGACTGCTCATGTGAGTGGGTGTCAGCCCCGAGACCGAACAAATTGACTGTACGTACGATCGCCGCTGGTAGGTATGGAGAACCTCTGCTCACTGGACTAAAATGAGTCTCCTACAGATGGAAAACACCAGTAAACTCACGACGATAGATCCTATATGCATAGAAGCTAGGACTCCTTCAGTAAGAGTTGCATGGGCTCCCGATGAAAACGTACTGCTCTACAGAAACTTCAAGAATAACTGGTTACGGGTGCATAAGCATTGCGGACAAAGTTGGTCACAACAGACTAGCTCACAGCCGGATAAAGCAATCGCCTTCAGAGAGATGTTTATTTTTGTAAGTTTGGGGACGACCCGTGCGTCAAACACAGACGTACGGGAAGACTCCTAGAAATGCCATAAGAACTTCTACATAGACAGTACTTTTGGAGTGGCTCACCATGGTACGAATTGGAGGGATTTATAATCCCCAAAATTTGTGACGCTAGTATGATAATTCGTGTGAATAATGAAAGCCACATTGGCCGAGTCAATGAGCCTAGTCGAAGGTGGTGTTTACTATCATCAATCGGATAGCGAAGCTCTCGAAATGCGTACATCAAAAAAGCGACCTGCAAAGACTTCGTTACGATCCCGAGCGTAGAACATAGCGAGTGGGGGGCTCACAAAGGACTTTAGAGGCCATCGATCCCTTGCGCTGTGACTATTATAGTAAGAGTATACTTGCAACCAAGTAACACCATAGATTCTAGATGACCGATCAGATACTGCAACAGCGTATTACAGAAAGTGAGACCTACATAGACGAAAGGATCGTGCCGATGAACAATGCCCCAAGGGTGTTGTTCACAGGGATCAGTGCAGGCATGGCAGACAAAAGTCAAGAAGGACTGAATCAGAATCGACAGCAGCGAAAGGGGGTCAAAAGGCGGCCGATGGGAGCGGTCGCTTACCCAACTCGCAGTGCTGTTGATGAAGGCCTCTGTGATGGCGCCGGCGCAAATAGGAAGGAGATGACAGATCGTCAAAAATGAATGATCCCATCAGGAGAGTGGGCGTGGGGTACTTCACAGCCTACGGTCCTCTCAAGTTAGCTGGTGACTTTCCGCTGGATCTGAGGATCGTGTTGACAACATCTAGAAGTCTTGAGTTTATACATAACAGTGGACCTAGAGCCTTTCTGGCAAGTGAAGTGCATGAGGCAAACGATGACGAGAAAGAACATATCTTCCCACGGCCAGTAAATTAAATCTATTTCTAAGAGCCAGAGACACAGGCTGACCAGGCATGAGGCACAGCAACTACTAACTTATACGTACCGTTTCACCTCCTTCAACGCCGCATATGGATCCGGCTTGGGCAGATATCCATACCGTGGCTCAGGTTTTTCTGCCCAACAGATCAGCTCGCGGACACGCTTACGAATAGGTGTGAGAACTCACTGATGACCTCTCTCCAGATCCTCGAACTCTCCAGATCCCAGACCGCCCTCCACATAAATGCGCCTCCGCCATTAGTCCCGAGTGCGTGTTCCTGCACAAACTTTCGTACGTCAAAAGCATCTCGCTCGAGTGGGCCGGGCGGGAGTGAGAGCTTCGCAGTCGGGTCCGCGTGAGGAAGTAGTAGCAAGACATAACGATGGTATGGCGTCCCCCGCGCAGGGTGCGGGGGCACATAAGGCGTGTGTGCGAAGGAAGGGAGCAAGCCAGCAGATGTCGCAGAGAGGCTAATGTTCGGCCTGTTGAAAACACCATATCATCATGACGTTCACATTATGGGAACGAAAATGGACAAACGCACTGTAACCAATGAAGGTACGTCCTGAATGACTGACTCTCCTCGTCCGGAACGTCTGCGGGCGATTCAGATTGTGCCAACGTAGACTAAGTCATGGGGTTACCTGGATCGACCATAAGTAAAGTGTAGAACCTCGGTTCAGGGTGGAATACGGTCGCATAAAGCTTGGGTGGGCGGCGCGTCTAAATGTGGTCGAGTCAGTACAGATGAATTAACTGTCTCAGCACACGCATATACCTGCTCGTTCACAAATAAGGCGCCGGCCTCGACTGGCGCGGTCTTCCTCTTTGATCTTGCGCGAAGGACGACATCCTCCGGCGGGGCCTCCGGCAAGACCACACGCAAGTCAACTGTGGGCTGGAGTACAGGAAGGACGTCTGGAATGACGTGCATCTGGTAAAGACGTTCCATCTGAGAACTTGTTTAGAAATGGATATTGCCATGAGAACGGAGGAATAAAGCTACATACGAGAAGGTCCAAAGCTCCTTCATTTCGCCAGCGTTGTTCAACGAGGTGACGATAAACTTTCTGGCTCATATCCGCTGTGACCAAGAATCGCGTCAATAAAGCCGCAGTTGAAAGCTGAGAAGGAAGACAGACCCATCCCATTCGCAGCCTTCCACCTCACCTCTGGCAGGTTTATTTGCGCCATAACCTCCAGCACCTTCAGCCGCTTTTTTGCGTCCTCTACATCCTCAGCAGGTACCACTCCTTTCTCAATGCTCAGCCGAAGCGCGTCAGCTTCCACTTGTACTGCAGCCGCGTCTGCACGAATGTAGGCGAGGGCTTGGTCATACGCATGGATGACGCCGGGTGCGACGGGTGGATTCCATTCACGAGGTCTCTCGACATTAATACTTGGGCGAATGGCGGGATATTTTAGGTTCCTACGACCCTGTGTCCTATGTCGAGGGGCAGGTGTCGAGACTGAATCAGCGTCGTGTGGGGCAGCCGCGTCGGACGGGGTAGAAGAAGCTGGAGGTGAAGTGATAGACGACGCACTCGAGAGGCCTTCGAGCGTCGAGTTGGCCCTTGCGAGGGGGACTCGAAGCGCGCGAAGCCGAGTGAGTGTGAACATCACCGTGACAAAACGCGTCAACGACGGAACGACTTGACACTATCCTCACCACGTGACTACTTCC
Organism: Lactarius pseudohatsudake; assembly: GCA_021525015.1. Classification (NCBI taxonomy): domain Eukaryota; kingdom Fungi; phylum Basidiomycota; class Agaricomycetes; order Russulales; family Russulaceae; genus Lactarius; species Lactarius pseudohatsudake. The sequence continues at coordinate 15,953 of JAKELH010000628.1, read as the reverse complement.
CATACTGCATAATTCAACGAACCGGCCCTAGTAAAAACTATGGCAAGGTGGCCGAGTGGTCCAAGGCGTGTGACTCAAGCGAAAGCTTGCCTGATGATTCAGGTTTCTCATCTGCGTATGCAGGCAGGGGTTCGAATCCCCTTCTTGTCAATCTTTTTCTCTCTCATTATTCCATTTGTGGTAACTGTGTCTACGCTGACACCCAGTGGCTAAGAACTCATTTCACAATTGGGTTGACGCCCCGTGCACCGAGGTAGTCCTTCGCAGCGCTGGTAGACTGAGTTAGGTGGGGGTTGGTTAGCGCATAAGGGGCGATCTGTGATACATGTGCTCACCAGGCCTTTGACAAGTTCGTAGATGCTCTTGTCGTGGAAACGCAACCCTGTTATCGGGTCAGTGTACGGTGCCTGTGAAGTACGTCGTCACGGGGAGATCACGAAGCGCACGATTCACATACTTCTAGGCCAGTAATATCGCAATAGCGTCGCTGTGGCAATACCGATGGTGGTGCTTCGATGGATAGATCTAATGTCCTTATTCTCAACGATGCGGCAGTGGGCTTTGAGGCTATCGAAAACCCACTTACACGACGGCAAATCGTCCTCCACGACTGGGATAACCGAAGTAGCACCATCAACTTCCATAGCTTCCTCACGCTCTTTCCTCCGTTTCTCCCTTTCCAGCCTTTCGCGCTCGCGCTCCTGTCCAAGAACGGTCTTCAAGTTTTTGGTTCGGCGACTCGCATTCTTCGTGTAGGCCGGGTTCTTGAACGGCCGCGGGGCAGATAAGATAGATAGTTGCTCCGCGAGGGTCTAGGAGTAATTAGCTGGGGCAGGAAGAAAAGGCCAGGTAGTGCGCACAGGAATTTGAGGTGTTGCGGTACCTTCTGTGCTCGGTGCAGCCGAAGGCTTTTTGCGCGTAGAGCCTTTGGGTGGCCTTTTATTTTTGTCAAATGATATGCAAAACGAGGAGAAGTGACAGACATTTCGTGAGGGCGACGCGCTTGCGTTGAAAGTCTTGAGAGAGTTCAACTTCTCCAGTCAGTCACCACATCCATGAACTCAACAACGCGGCGATTCTTCAACACCTTGCGCACACTGCGTCATGAGAACCCTCTCGTATTCAACACCTACTTGATCCACGCACATTTCGCTGAAACGTTTCCTACAGGGTCTCCCGAAGAGTGGGGAACCCCCGATGATGCCGCGTCGCGGGCTCCCACCAAAGCGCGGCATCCCGCACGTCAAAAAGGTCATTGCTGTTGCCAGCGGAAAGGGTGGCGTTGGCAAGAGCACTGTGGCAGGTCCGTTCTCTCAACATCCTTGTCTCTCGTGTGTAGCGATCCGACATGTTCGGCGACACACTCCCTCTTCTCAAAGTGAACCTCGCGTTCTCCATTGCCTCCCGTAAACGCGCGCGAGTCGGCGTGCTGGACCTCGACATCTTCGGTCCATCTGTGCCCAAGCTCCTCGGTCTCGAAACCGCCGGGGAACCTCTTCTAACGCCCAGTTCGTATTCACACCCTCATTACTCCTCGCCTGCATGACTCTTGCGTTCGCGCGTCATCAGCTGGTGCGCTCGTCCCCCTCACCAATCACGGCCTCCCTGCAATGTCTATGGGGTTCCTGCTCCCTGGTGCCGATGCCCCCGTGACCTGGCGCGGCCTGATGGTACAAAAAGCCGTGCAGCAGTTGCTTTTCGACGTTGACTGGCGCGGGGCAGATGCACGTGGACCCGGCCTCGACCTTCTGGTGATAGACATGCCACCTGGTACTGGGGATGTACCCCTCTCACTCGGACAACTCGTCAACGTGGATGGTACGAGCGCTTCTCTGACTCCCTTTTGTGTTTGGTGTTTACGCGTTGGATGTCGGACTTTAATTGCCACACGAACTGATAGGCTCAGTGATCGTTTCCACGCCGCAAGACGTTGCTCTTGCGGACGTTCGGAAGGGAATTGTGGCCTTCCACAGACTCTCTATTCCCGTATGTCCGTTTGTCCTCCGCTGCTAGCTTTGTAATGATCGAAGCCTTTTTTGAAAGACAATTGGCCTTGTTCTTAATCAGTCGTACTTCCTCTGTCCCTCTTGTAATACCCCACACCGCCTGTTTGGTTCGTCTGACGCGGCTAAGGGGCTTGGCGTTGAGCTCCTTGGTGAGCTTCCGCTTACGCCGGGCGTGAGCACCGGCGGTGATGCGGGGCTACCCTACGCGCTCCTCACTTCGCGTTCTGGTTCCGAGTCCGACGGACTGGCTGGCCACCAATGGCATGAGGCAATGACGGGCGTCGCCGAACGAGTGTGGGAGGCGTTACACCCTGGTTCTAGAAACGTCACAGCGCCGCGGTAAGGTTGACAGTTCTTTGTCGATTCCACTGTAGAGATCATCATTCAATTTCATCTTGTCAACCTGACTGAGCCTCTGCCAGTACGTCATACGAGACGTGTCAAATAACAGCTCCATCTGATCTCTCTGATTACCTCTGATGTGCAACACCTCTATAGTTCCTGAAGCCCGAAGGTTACTAAGACCATGTAATGCCCATGGCGCGCGGAGCCAATAAATGAAGGACAGGATGTCTATTCGGGCTAGGACCGACCTTTTTGCGGATTTTTGCGTATAAAGAGAGTTGCATGTGATTGACGAAGTGGCACCCATTTTCGTACAATTGTGCGTGTGCACACTACTATTGGAATTTGGGCCGTGTACGTGTGAGGCTTGTCATTACTTACATAGGCTCGGCGAATCAATGATTTCATAAGACTTTCATTTGCGCGCAATTTTCAAAGTCCACCAGTCCACCAGGCCAGGGGGAATAGAATGTATTTAGAGACAATAAGAACACAGTTCAGCGCCCGATCACAGCACTGAACCGACTCGTCTAAGGACCAGATCTCCTAGAGAGATCAGGACAGGTTGAGACGCTAGAGTTACAGAGAGTGATTCAACCAGCTGTTGGAGTCCAACCTGCTCGCCGAGGAGGTGTATCCAGGAACCACATTCTAGACGTGACCCAGTTGCAAGTTCAACAAATGTCTTCGTCTACTCCTACTGCTTTCTCCGCTGTCCCCTCTCTGACTCTCATCATTGCCAGCATTTCACTACTTGAGTGGGAACCTAGCTTGAGCGTTGATTGTGGGCGACCATCGATGACCTGCTCGTGAGTGATCGTGACAACTGTGCGTCGTTCACCTCTTAATCTCGAGCGCACATTAACGCGCGAATTGAGTCTGTTTCCGACAATAAGTGCCTGCTTGCTATACGACGACTAGATAACGGTGGATGTGACGTACATCGTGATGAATGAACACACATATAACCGGACAAGGACGAAGAAAGACGGTGCGTAGATCAGCGTCGTAGGAAATTTCACATACTGGGTCACGGGGGGTCAACGTTGGTCAATACTAGCGTGTGACAATGCCTGCTTCGGTACTCACCGTAATGAGACAGGTAGAAGCAAAAACCCTTTCCATCACCGAATACACATCAGATATTGTGCGTCAAAAAGGGCGAATGTCTTACAGATTCAGTGCCCCACTATTGACAATGTACAATATCACCAGGTTGACAACGCGTTTCGTCCTACGAGGAAATGCGGTTGAGTGAAGAAAGGTGAATACGCGAATTGTCAACGCTGATGCCAAGGACGCACCTTTTGGCACCCGAGCGCTGTTGGAGAACATAATACACCATACCCGCCGTGATGAATACACCGCACGCCACCTCGAGCGATAAAGCGCTAGCTCCATACGGCTGGAGGCGAGACATCAGAAACGACAAGGAACGAACGGATGCGTCTGTGAGACTGACAATCGACGGGGCGTTCTCCAGATACGATCCCATTTGAAAACTGAAGTGGTTTCCAGACAATATTCGAAACGCATATCAATTAACCGCTCACCTTTTCACGGTGAATACTTCAAAAGAAGTGAATCAGCGCTACCGTCAGTCTCACGTTAACGCTGTTGGTAAGCTTACCAATAGCAAAACCTGGATCCGTTTCAGATACAGAGTTCCTTGGGCGTTGAAATCCACTCACCGAACTCTGTTGCAGATAACACACTCTAGACAAAACGCGGTCAGGTCCAAGTCGTGTCGCGGAAATCGAAAGTCTGTACAAACAATAACGAGTGGCATGTAAACATTCTTTCTTTGGCTCACTGTATCGGACACTTGATAACGGTGCGGAATATCGAACAATCCACGTACGTTGGTAAATCCTGACAGCGTAGAATCTAACGAACGTGGTGGTGAGCGCCCGAATGTCGACCTGAGACCGAAACTCACTGCTGAATGCACGTAGTTACAGCCACTGGGAAAAGGGATGACAACCCCCGTATCACAAATGAGTGATGTCGATAGACGCACCCCCAATGATACTTTGAACCTAAAACCACCGCCAGAACGTATGAGTAAACTCTATCGTTCAAATTTTGCTGATGTGAATCCCCGTACCACCAAACTCCTACGAAGAAGGTGGGTTGACAGATTATTGACGAATACTTCGCGCTTACCATGGGGCATGAAGGTCGGCCAGAAAATTCCCGAAGTTCGTAACCGCAGCTATGTAGAACCCATGACAAAGGAGTGCCAAGTGTATCGAGTCGAGCACCCTGCATAGGGAAGTCATAAGCGTGAGCACATTTGGATAGCATGTCGTCGGCCTACATGAGTACTGCAACCTGTGACCTATTTGCATGAGAGACCGTGGACAAGGTACTTCGTGACTTACAAACGACTTTAGAAAGACACCATCCTTCGAGGAATGCTCAGTGAAGTACAAGTACACTTGTAACCATGTGACGCCATATAGTCTGAAGCAAAGGGTATGAGATAACCTAGAAAAAGATAGATACATGGGACTTACATCGAGGAAAAAACAACGCCAATAAAGAAAGCACCAAGGAGACGATTCAAAAGTGCCGACATTCCAGCGTGGGGGACAAAAGAGATCAGTTCTGCTTCCCTCGAACCACAATATATATGCAGCGCCAGTTGTGATTCTTCTTCACGGGCGTCATCAGCAGGACGTAACCCATCGAGGCAAGAAGTACGGATATTTGGGACGCCGAGAGACGTGCTATAATGGAGAGGCATTATGTTAGCATTCTTCAGTGGCGCAGATTGAATCCTATTTCGGAAAAAGATATCGGGAAAACAATTCCGTGGGCACTTTGGCATATATCGAAATCTCGCCAAGTGTAAAATGGTACAAAGAAAATACATTATGAAGAACGTAGTTTAATTCGGCTGAGCCGAGACCATTGGAGGTCTCTGTTCTGGGGGGCGGAAAGGAAATGCATGGTGGGAACCCAGAGCCGCGAAGGATAAGATGCGGGCAGAAGAATCGGAAGCATATGGTGACATCGGACATACAGTGGAACGGACTCAGTAAGGAGTGCCAACAGTGGCAAGTCTGTGCAAGTGCAGTCTGCGCGGGCGGTCCTTTGTTACTGAGCTGCGGGACTGCTGCGGAGCCAAAAACAAAAAACAAAAAAAACACCAGGAGAATACTATTTGATCTATAAACATTCAATAAAAAAACAAAACACTCGATCTGCAGCGTCCGATTGGTCCGACGATCCATGCAAGGATCCACATAACGTGTGCCATGGGGGCTTCATGGAAGCGTCATACAAGCTCAGGCTCGGCTCCAGGTGCTACAGTAAGGTGCTCACGAATGTTCCCACCAATTTGTCGGTCAGTCGCTTCCCAGACGAAGTGTTATCTTGGGTGTACCGACGGGCGAGTCTGCCCCCTTTTGGATCCATCAAGTTTGTCACAGAGGCAAGCACAGAGGTTCAGACCAGCATTCCCAATAAGGCAGAACCTTGGGCAGTGATTAATGTGATTTGCTGACTCGTCACCGCAGCCACTGGCAGAAGGCACGTCTGTTGTCGCTCCGCTACAGTAATTGGGGCACCGCGCAGTCAATTTACATTGACCACGTACGGTACGATGGTCAGACGCACCGGTCATCGTGGGAGAGTGAAGTGTTACATGTTACAACATGTCGTTTTGGTGTTGTTAGGAAACGCAGTCTAAGATACCGTGGTCCCCATCACCTGCATCACCCCTTGATCGAAGCTTGATCCTAGGAGTCGCCAATCCATCCAGCATGTCCATAGCCCCGGGCCGTCAGGCCGTATAGTCCAGTGCATGTTGTTGCGAACGTATTGTGAACGACGAAAAAGGCACCTACGTGGCAAGCGTCAGTAAAGGGTTCAACGAACGTCGCTCACACAGAGCGCTCAGATATCAAGGCTACGCGACCGTGACTCGATCTCAAATATTCGATTTGGGGAGTTCATATAGTGCTGTAAGCCCCCCTACTCAATTTAAAAATAAAAGATCCGAAAGGTCCCATACAGTAATAAGTACCCGAACGAATGGAACTACTACAAGTGCCATGACAGTGTCGCAGCTTGACACCTTCCTTCGAGCCGTCCCTACTCACTTGTCGCTGGTGGCTGGACACTTTAGCCTTGCTGTAATCCTTCGGACCTTCGAGAGTCAAACTCCTCGGTCGTGAGTCGATAGGTGTGTTTTCTGCTTTCATTCCCCTAATTACTGCGGCCTCAAGTGTCCGAGCACGTTTCCCTTGTGTATCTGATCTCACAAGGGTCTCATTTTGATCGTTGCGGCTTCCCTTTCTAACTAAGACCCTGCGTCCCTCTTTGATGGCGCGGGTCCGAGTCGTGTGTCCTATCCCTCTCGTCCCCCAACCTTGGACAAGGAGGCCTGCCGACGCTTCGTTGGTCTACTGTCCCTTCTTCACTCCTACCTCGACATCGTTAAGACAATCATTCTCTTAAGTCCCCAGACAGCTTAATTGCGACAATATGTTCACGCCTACTATTTTGGTCATCACACGCCTACCGCGTTCCATTTATCTTTTCCATACTAGATTTGGTGTGGGATTCGCGAAAGCGTGTCACTTGCCAATACCTTAGTTCTTGCGCGTACGTCCGTTGCTCTTACCTGTGACTTCCGTCCCGTAGCATGTCTCGAGGACAGGCGACGAACCTTGGCGCGAATTCGTCCGGGTGGACATACCGGCGAACCTGTGTCAGGCGCTATAGTCTTCGATGCAGGGTGGCATAGACGACGTCTCTTCTCACCACCCATAGCCCTAACAGGCGCGGTGTCCAAGTCCCTATTGCTTCCCCAGAGATGAACTTACAGAAATAGTAAGAGCGATACTGAGTATATTTTTAGTGCGCGATATTTTAGTTCGCGATAGTAGGTTTGAGGACTCGGAATTGTGGCTAAGTCACCAGACTTGAAGCTTGAAGCTTGAAGTCCGGCGCGAGATACGAGATGCGAAGGGTCGTATGCGCTGCCCAGGGTACCTCAACCAGGGAGGAGACCGCAATGTGAGCTGCCTTGTCAGAAGCGGCGTCGTTCGTGACTAGTCTATTTAGGGTGAGTGTGGTGTACACGCATCATCAAATCAGCACGACTACGCGGGTCTACGGTGGGTGTTGCAGGCGATACCGTGAACGATACTGATGTGCTCTGTGACTATTCAGCTTTTATATTACGTTATTAAGGTGCTTCCTCGCCCTCAACGATAATCGTGAAAGATGCAAGACCGACTCTCGAAACGACCAGTTGAAATGTTGTAGTCAAGCTCTGAGGTGAGCATGTAGGGGTTGAGCCATTCAAATTACCTGGCACAGTTGTGTTGTTGTGTTGACCACCGAATAAGGTAGGCGACCTGCTCTTCAAAACTTTAGGAAATTAAAGAGCAAGCTGGAAAAAATGACAAGGACCCGAAAGTCGACTTGTTGTGAAGAAGAGTATGTGCTGTAAATTGCACCGCATGGGAATTTGTACCGACGTTTCGGAGACGCGGATATCGGACATTATTATCGGTGAGACTGCACATCGGTGTGAACGACACAGTGACCTGCAAGCACAGGACATTCCGAAAAGGGTCAAAGCACTAGACTTGCTTCGCAGAGGCCCGTCGCCACATCTCCATCAATGGGGCGTCGCCCCAGTGGCAGGTATAGGGACACTCCATTATATCACTTACCTGAGCCCGAGATTCCCGAAAACGCAGACCATGAAGCTTGATTTGCGAAAGCACGACAGGATTTCTGGACGAACCTTGTCTGGCGCTCACGCCTGATTTAATCCTGGAAAACATGTTCAAGCACACGCAGATCTACTGACACCCGACTTCTTGAAGATCCTGGGGTCCTCGTCCCCAAATGCTCAACGTTCAACGCTCGACAAATCGCCACGCAAATCTCTCGGAAATATATTTCAGGAATGGGTGACCAAGCACAAAGATATGCTTAGAAGACCAGCGTGCAATCCTGGGCCTGAGGTTTGCGAAGCTGGCGTCGTGAGTTCGAGCCTAAGAGGTATAAGGACACGTGCATTACATTCCATAGGTCGGAATACCGCGAGTAGTATGTCCGTTTCCTTCTGCGCTTATTCGCTATTGCTTTAAGTCGTGCATGATCCTATAATTCTCTATATACCGCGCTCAACAACGCGACCCCACTATTTGCCTTCGTTGATCGGAATCCCATCTGGAATGGGGTCAGCCCTGGGGTACTTTTTCCCTCAGACTCGTCCCGGGTCTTTCATTCGCGCCATGATCAAGCAGCAGGCCCGCCATCACTGTTTTCCCGAAGAATACTCCCAGGTGCAATGAGGCCCATCCGTTCCTATTCTTGGAATTTGCATTCACCCCGCTCTCGAGCAGAAGGCGTCCGACCTCTGTTTTCCCCAAGGAAGATGCAAGGTGAAACGAGGTCCATCCCTTCGCATCTTGGGCATCTGCATTCCCGCTGCCCTTGAGCAGCATACGTCCGAACTTTATTCCCCGAGGACGATACCAGGTACAACGAGGTCCATCCCTTCAAGTCCTTGAACTGGTCATTTGCATTCGCGCACCCTCGATCCACAGACGCACAACTTATGTTGTCTCCGTGGGTGATGCTAGGAGCCATCCCCCCTTGTCCCGGGCATTTGTATTCGCGCCTCCCTCAAGCAGCAGGCACACGACTTCTTTCCACCCGGATGATACCAGGCGAAATGCGGTGGTTCCTTGGACTTCCTTCCTTATCCTGGGCATTTGCATTCGCACCACCTTGAGCAATGGGCTGGTGGTCTCCGTTTTCCCCAAGAATGATGTCAGGTGCAACGAGGTCCATCCCTTCGAGTCCTGGGCGTTTGCATTCGCTCCACCCTCGGTCAGCAGTTGCATGTCCTCTGCTCGTCAAATGGACGTCGCCAGGTGCCACGAGGTGCTTCCTTCGTTATGCGTTTACATTCGCACGCCCACAAGCGGGTCTACGACCTCTGTTCTCCACCTGCACGATGCCCAATGCCGCAACGGAGTCCATCCATCATTGTCTTCGGCATCTACATTCGCGCTATGCTGAAGCAGCTGGCGCACGACAGTCGCACGACCTCCATTCTCCCATGGAATCATGATGCGTCCTGGGCGCGCAATGGGGTCCTATCCTTTCTCATCATTTGCGTTCACGATCTTGTCATAGTCTCCTACCTCTGATACTGACGATTACGGCTGTGATGAGTCGATTCGGGTGACAGATGCCGCCTCGCATATTGAGTCATGTTGCATACGAACTTGTATCACGAGCGCTACAAGTTCTTTGGGCGTCAAAACTGTGATATTGTTTCCGCAACCCTGCAGCAACATACAGATGCGACGTCTGGGCGGCTTCGTGGTAAAGGACTTTTTCAAATATCGAGCTCAGAGGTACTGTATGCATTTGTTCTGACGACTGCAGGGGTACTCATGCCTGTATAAGATAGCACGTCCCTGTAACTTGTCGGCTGACAACGATTCGAGCTAGCGGGTCAATTATCAGGGGTCTAGCAAGTGTGAAGAGGCGTTGTGGGCCAGAATCGAAACTCTGACCTCAATTGTTATTGTTGAGGATCGACACGTCAGATTCGCCGGACCACTGACAACCAAGGAAAAAAAAATTCATTGCGGATCACACCGAAACGAATCTGTTTTACAAACCAAATTGTGGATTCTCGGAAGTTGCGTAAGATGCATGTGTGAAACTCCTCGGGCAAGTCTACGCAGAGGCGGCCAAGAAAAAAAAATGAGCGAATTTATGATGATCAAGGTTGTGCAAATCCAAAGCCTCTTAGGAAAGGCCATGAACGCGAAAAAACATATCAATGTCTGGGAAGCGATGGGGGAAGGTGGTACAGGTCGGTCGGTTGAAGACAAGAAGGCATAAAAGACCCACGCACTGCCAGAAATAGCTTCACCGTGACGGCGGCCATAAAGTCATCACAAACGTCGTGGTGGCGTGCTCTAGCGCAATAATTCGGCGAGGAACCTGTGTGCGAGCAGAGTGCTATGTATATGTGGGGGTAAGCCGGGGCGTTGCCCTTGCGAGTTATGGGCTACTGGAGAACCCGTTTGTTAACGGGCGAGCCGGTCCCGTGTGTGTAACCGGAAGTATAAGACGAAGGAGAAAAATGGGTGCCAGTGTCTCGGTGGTCCCCCGGAGAGGTCATCTACGTGATACACAACTCGACACCACAAGGGTGAGGGCAGTCCTTATGGTGTCAGTTGGAAAGGGCACGGCATGAGGGTAGTTCGTGACTTAGAATGATGTTACAGACCCTCACTTCTTGCTATACTTGCTACAGTATCGAGATAACTGAGAGAACAAGAAACAAGGTCATCACCAGTGTTGTAGTAGCCAGTTCCATTACAAGTGCTTCCGCACCAGCGCAATGGCGTAGCGGCTAAGTGATGCATCGGCAAGAGCTCGAAAACTCCCAAACTTGAATCCCAAAGGTGTGTCTGCGCCTGAGGCTGAGTCACCAAGGACAGCGAAGAGTGTGACTTAAAGTCAGGTGACGTAATGCGTCACTGTCACACGATTGCTAATTGAACTTGGTCCACGGCACCCGGAACTTGGCAAGATGTTGCTGCATCCGCCCATTCCGTTTACTAGATTCCCTCATCTCCGAGACTCTTGTGCACGCTCTGCAGTCCTCATGTTATAACCGCCGTCATTGTCCACACACGTTAGTACTACGCAGGCTGAACGAGCCCCAACGCCTTGTGGATGTGTGCGCCTGATGTTACCTGCTTCATCGTAATTAACTATAGGGCCCTCCATCTCAATCAGCCCGTCTGGGTAGGGGTAGATGCTATGGCATTACTGTAACGAATGCATTGCACTGTTCCACCAGTGGAAACACCACTGCAGCAGATAGAAACTGAGTACGGTATCCCTCTTTGCGGACAAGCAAGCACTGAAAGATATGTTACAAACCCAAAATACTCAGTAACGTATGCCCAAAATAACGATGTGTGGTATGATAGAGCCTATCGACAAACTCTAAGTATCCGTCAAGGACCAGCCCTCTCTAGCACAAAAGGAGGTCAGGGATTCACGGCAGGATCACACTTCGAAGGAAGTCCGCTCATGTTCGGCTTTCGCACTGTCGATCTCGTCGAGACCCCGCCACTCACTCTCGGCAAATCGCAGCATACTCACCTTTGTCCGTGAGATGCCGCTGATGGTGCTCTGTGTAGCGAACCGAGGGCCGATGGCGTCCGCATTGGAGGCGCTGGCGCCAGCACCGGCACTGGTTACGTCTGAGCCCCCGACGTGACTGGGGGTGGGAGTGCCGTGAGAGAAGGAGACAATCGTTCCTTTTACGACATCGGCGTTGAGAGACGTGCGGAGGCGTCTACGTGAGTTGAGTCTGTATTCGAGAAAGAAAAAAAAGCCATTAGAAACGGAGAAGCACGGGATGTGCGTGCGGACTAACACGGCCATAAAAGCGCACGCGTAGAGGCGCACGAGTACAAAGAAAAAGGGAGCGTAGATGAGAGTATGAGAGAAGCGCATAAACTGGGAAGGGTTAACGGCATATTGGGGTTACTGTTACGTCGTTTACGTACCGTAGCTAGGCAAGTTATTGAAAATACACTGCAAAGAAGGTGAGACCACCGAATGCAGCAGATCAAAAATTAAGGGTACGAACAGAGTGAGCGCCCCACTGTTTATACAATAAAGAGCAAGCACCGTGGTGATCGCAAGATTAGCCCTGTTCGGGCAAGTCGGTCGTTTCGACAATCGGACAGAACGTACGATAGATCTGCTCACCGCTTCACTACTGTTTCATGTCGCGTAAGTAAGTACACCATACTTGCGGTGATGGTCAAGTCGCAAGCCACTTGTATCGAGAGGCCTGCGGTCAAGTTTGGCTACAATTCCGCGATCAAGCACCCAATGAAAATATATGTAGACGATGGACGTACGATCTGAACTTTTGCTTGGTCGAAATATGGGTACTGAAAGCTAGAGTGAAGAATAAGCAACAGCGCAAACAGGAATAACAGCTGTGATGTGACTTGCCAATGAACGAGGTACACTGAAGAGTAGAAGAGACGATTAAGGTTAGAGAACTAAATTAAGAAATATGCACCGCGCACTAATCCCAAGACCTATCGAAGGACACTGTAAGCATCCCCGGGCGCCAACAATCAAGGCAGCCAACCCCTACCTAGCTCAGCCAATGACATGATCACCTAGAATAGGAGTATATCAGCAAACGGAAAGGCATCCGCGAGGAAATAGATCACAATGAATATGGGGACGTGGATCCGACCCATGCTCACTGTCACGCAAGGTGTTGGCTCGTTAGTTGCCCTCGATTGATTCTACGAGATGCGTACGGTGGTAAATTCTCCAGGCGTAAAATCTAACACGAGAGTTCGACGCATGGTAAGATGGCATCTAGACCGAAGTCGAAGGGTGCGAGACGTACTGCTGGACAGAACAGGTAAGGATGACTGGGAAGTGGTTGTGTTTAAAGGTGCACGTGCGAAGTTGGGGGAACAGACATACTTCCAATAAGACTTTGGACCTTGAGACTCCTAGAATGGTCGTTGAGTTTAATCAGTCTCGGGTGATGTGAGATATTATACACACCATGGCGCTCTAAGATCTGCCAAGTAATCACCAAAATTGGTGACCCCGGCGACATAAAATCCGTGAACGACCAAGGCCAACTGCAGCGTATCCAATATTCTGTTCTGAGTGAGTCATGTGCCGGCGATGAGGTTGACAGGACCATACAAAAGTAATGCGACCTAGACGCGAATCCTTAAGAAGGGGGAGGACCAGAAGAAGTTGAACACTCACAAAACATTTCAAAAAGAGCCTGTCTCCCTCACAATGCTTAGTAAAATACGAGTATACTTGGAGCCATGTCACTCCGTACAATCTACACCACGTCAGTTCTGTTAAGACAGGGAGAGGAAGTCACCCACATCGATGAGAATATTACACCGAGAAAGAAAGCTCCCAGGACATTATCGACGGGAATCAGAGCAGGCATAATGAATGGATACAGTTAGTTCGCAGAAGGATTCCCTAGACTCAAAGCACTCCAGGGTCAATGGGTAGGGGGGGTGTGGGCTGTCAATTCCGCATGGTGGTCCGTATAAATTCCCAACGGCATCTGTTGTTCATTCTCAGTGAGAACCACTAACATCAGACCGCGGCTGACAGAGTCGAGCGTTCACGAAAAGAATTAATTTTCCGGGAGATCATAGAACCAAGAAGAATACAGTGTTTTAGACAGGGCCAGGGGCTGTGTGAACCGAAGGGGGATACTATCCTAAAAGGCCCGAACATCGGGTAGGGCAGCAGCAGCCCGTGTGGCGGATCGATTGGCCCAAGGCAGCTTGGATTGAGGCTTGGGTGCAGTGGAAGTGTACGCAAGGCAACGTGCAAAATGGAACCAACACGAGATGTACTCGAGTGTAGAAATGTTATCGTGTAGCTGAAACTATTGCAATTGGAATGGGGTTGTCGTTTACTGAGGTCTTGAATGAGGTTCGACCGAGGTCGCAACTTACCACCACGACTCGGACTCGTTTGACTACCGGTCTGGCGGGTAATCCGCTTACCATGCCGCGCGTCATCTAGACGCTGTCCCGGAATAAACACGGTTCCAAAAAAAAAAAAAAAAAAAGAACCGATGTCGCAGAACAGTACTGAAATGGTAAGATGCATTGATATTGCCGAGGACGTAAAACAACATGGGTATTCTCGTGGAGCCTTACGCGTTACGAGTAGCGTTTCAACCAAGGTTTCAACATTCAGCGCTCAGCGGGCATGGCTCGCCACGCAGTAGATGCAGAATGCAGATGTTGTAGTCCTAAGTCTCGCTCCCAGGTTGAAAATCAATTTAGGTACGGGATTTACTGTCTCGCCCCTTGAGTGGCTCAACTCGATGAACCTATCACCGTGGCATCGGCCAAAGTGGGTCCACGTGATATTATTTGGTGATATCGCACTCTGGTGGTGTGGCGACAAAGACACGCCCTGTTTCCGAGACTTTAAATTTCCTTCTCTTCTCATTGACGCCGGGTCAAGTTAATCAATTGGTTGGCTCCTTGCACTGATTGTAGATTAGGCTAGATTCTTGGTCCACCTGATCCGATGATTCGCAGATAATATAACAATCGGAGACCAATCGACCCAATTCACTTGGGTCCAAGCATCTGGCCACCTGAAGCCGTCGTGGTTATGTGACATAGCGGGCGTGGCATGCGGGGGCTATTAGCATGACGAAAATAAGCGCCTAGAGGATTTAGCATAAAGGATGAACGTCACGCGGCACGAGGGCGGGATTTGTAGAAGTTAGAGGGTAACATGGACTACTGTATATGTTCACCTGCCACATACTCAAAGAGACTGATTTATCCTCCACGGAGAGGCACGGTCCAGGGTACATGAACGGCGATAATTTTCCCTGAACTTGACCACATTCTTGTGCAGTGATGATGAGATCTAGTGGCGGCGTTGCAGTGGCGTCTTGCAATCTCCCGTCTTCGAAAAGCGCTATAAGATGGACTGAGAACGCCGTGAAAACCAGCACAAATTAACTGGTTACTGTGGGGATCTAAGCCTTCGCTTCCCAGCTGACACCACATCCACAACCGGCACCGACGGCTTGCGGATTATCTATGACACGGAACGAGCTGCCAATCAGCTCGGTAGCAAAGTCGATCGTAGAACCGCGTAAAAGGTTCAGAGAGACCGCATCTACAACGACACGCGCCTGAGCCACGAGGGGGTGTCCAAACTCGCTTTGAGGACGTTACTCAGCCTCAGGTAAAATTTAGAGAACGACTGGGCGTACTAGTCCTCTGGAGCGCTCTCCTGAGTAAGCTCCATCTTGTACTGATATCCGTGACAACCACCCGACTCCACAGAGACTCGTAGGGCTGAGCCGGAATGGTCATCTTGTGAACAGATCGACGGAGTTGCTGCGTCATATTAAGTGTTTAATCGGGGGAATAGAGTAACGACGGACATCAGCTGCACGCCTCAGTGAGAGCTAGTTGGGCGTCAGTTTGTCCTAGGGGCTCCAAGTCCAGCTCCGCGTTTTCGATGTCCTCCGCTGTCGGCGAACGGCGTAGAACTGCTTGGGTTGCGGTTGGTGTCGGTGCGGGTGCTGCTCTGCGCGGCCGTGTGGAAACAAACGTCCTCCGTGGAGGCAATTTGTCGAATAGTGGAACTGGATATGAGTTTGGTGTGGCGAAATGAGCAACAAGCTGACGACGACAAAGACAGGGAAGAGCAGTGCGGGCGAGACGAGATGATTGGCGAATCATAGCAGTGGTGGTCGTTGTCAGTGACATTGTCGACGTCGTCGTAAATAAGCGTAGCTTTGACTTATTGACGTTACGAATCCAAGTTTAGCACATCTCGCGCCTCGCGACATTGTTGACCACGATGAAGCCTTCGACTTCCACAACCCCCACACCTCCCACACAATGCTTTCCCTCCACTTTCAACAGCATCCGTGGCGCGCTCCTCGCGCATCGCCCCTCATTCACACATAAAAGCCCTTGGCCTTACTCCAGAAGGGTTCGCGACTGCAGATGGTGCAGGTTTTGTTGGTCA